>JAOWBP010052896.1:0-12112 GCA_028571105.1 Tragopan temminckii
CTCCCGTGGCTGACTCACTGCTCGCCCCAGGTGATCAATCAGAGGTTCAGGCCGTGATTCAGCAATTCCCATACACAGGGAAACTGACACACAGATGCCCCAAATCAAATTACATTTACATGGAAACACACTAAGGAATTGAAAACGTGCTTGAGCAACATGGATGTGGTTTTAAAAAAAAAAAAAAACACTTTGATTTGTTTACACCGATTTCCGATTTTCAGCTCACCTGGTGAACATGTATTACCAAAGAACTCATGCTCCAGGATAAAAGCAAGACATAAAACATATATAGAGGTCAATAGCTGCAGTTCAATATCAAACTCTAGCAATAGAATATGTAGGTGCAGAGTTTGTTTCTGTCATTTATTTTGGGGGTTGATGATTTTGTGGTATTTATTGGTTGTTTCTAAGCCAACAAGTAGAAAGCCTCTCTCCTTCTCATTAAAAGGTAAAAAATAGAGCTGTATTTTTAATGCCTACAAAAGCTTTGGGAATTGACAAGTTTGGAGATCTTGTATTCACATATGAGAACGTGCATTCCTGTTCTTTATTTAGTATCCCTACTAGAGCTTGCAGGCAGCCAGTAAGGCTGTTCATGGGGTGCGAGAAGGGGGACTATGAGGGTGCTAAATGAGTGTTGCCAGTCAGCAAGTATTCTGAGCAATAATCTGATATAGGAATAATTAAGATGTAAAATAAATGCTTCTTGATTTAAAAACAAACAACAATAAACCCACTGTGTAAAACTATCAAGGTACCTTTCAAGAAACATGGGTAGACCTTTCTGTGTAAAAATAGATAATGGAATGTGGGAGAAATATTTAATCTCATTTGTCATAAAATCACAGAATCATATAATGGTTTAAGTTAGAAGGAATCTTAAAGATGATTGAGGTCTGTTGGCTTGGTCCCCCATCCAACCCAATCTTGAGCACCTCCAGGGATGGGGAACCACAGCTTCTCTGTGCAACCTGTGTTGACTGAGCCAAATAATACCATAATTCATCTGATTTCACACCTTTAACATTTCCTCATTGGGGGCATTTATGTATTTACCTACATGGCAGACATTCCAATAGAAATGTTCATCTTGATGAGATGACACCAGAAGACCAAGAGTGTAAGCAACTTGATGCTACTACATATCTTAAATTTTGGGAAAAGCTTAAAAATAGCATTCATTGGAAAAATCTGTGTGCTAAAACATCTCTGTTCTGATCCTTTATTTCTGCAGTTCACCAAAACCATGTCAGCCTTTGAGCTGTCCCAGCCATCCATCTTCAAATACCTCAAGCTTATTCAAAGCACTTGTTTTTGAAAGTAATAATCTGAGTTGACATCTGCATTGTGATGGCATCTTGGTCTGTGTTAAAGGTCAGCAAGGCAAACCAGCAGCCAGCCTTTCTCCAGCCTTCTGCTGAAGGACAAAATACTGCCTTAGTGTTAAAGGCAGTCACACTCGCACTCACTCAGACACGTGTATGTTTTTTACATGAATGCATGGAGGCAAAAAAAAAATGCAGCCAAAATATTATTTTGGAAAGACTTGAGTATTTTGTTAATCATTATGTGGGATAACAGAGCATTAGTCAGTTTTCCGTAGCAGAAACACTTTCACCAGAAATGAAATCCACAGAGTGCTTTCACCAGAGCTGAATTCCAGCTCCTCCAGCACTGGATATCTTAATGAGTGCCAGGTACAAAATACCTACCCACAGCTGCCTTCCTTCCCTGCTAACAGCTTGTGTTGGAGCAGCATCAAAGCTGGCTGTGAGCACGGCAAATGTATGCACCTGCATAGGGTAATTACTGGAGCTTGTGCCAGGATGTATTAGCTTCAGTGCTCTTGTGAAAAAAGAGTATGGATTAACTCACAGCATTCAGCTTGTTACAGCTTTCTCACTGCATAACCTGCTTTATGAGCATTAATAATGCAATATTCATCTTTGTTCCTTTTTTATTTCTGATAATGGAGTCCTTCAGCCATGACATCAGAGTGTGCCTCAAAGTCTCCCCTTTCTCTAATTTTTCACCTGGTTTAGCAGGCTGATTTCTCAGTCCCATAAGACAGTTTAGGGATCTCTTTTAAAAATCAAAATGGATTTGAGAATCAGTGCTATGTGAACTGGATTTCCACCTTATGGAAATTAAATGTAGACACTCCTGATTTGGGTCAGTATTGTCCTATGCTGGAATAAATCTGGAAACATAGAAATAGAAAAGCTGCTCCTTCTGTAACCATTCTCTGTCCTCCAAACCACTTAAAATTCTTTTTATTGTGAAGCTACAATTTCTTTTCTGTGAAAATGGAGTAAAGATAAAAATAAATTTGAGCTCTTACATGTTGCCTGCTCTGTATGTGCCTGCTTTGTCTAGACTGTGAGCAATGAGAACCAGACACCATCTGAAATGCTAACTTAGTTTGTTAAGGAAATGAGGCTTCTATGATCCTGGTATCTGCCTGTGTCCTCTTAATGACTTTTGGGCTCTTTGTCTTATTCAAGCTAATGTGAAAAGTAGAGGTAAATGAGTTAATTAAGCTGCTACAAGGTGCATGAAAGGTAACAGCTGGATAGAGAAGAGAGAGAGCTTTGAATGCTGCAGAGGTCTGCTTCAAGAATGCACGTATGCTCTGAGATCAAAGCACAATACAGGCAAGATCTCTTACAAATCTCTCACCCCCCTCCTAAAAGTAAAGAGTCTGAAATTGCAATTGGTCAAGAGAGACAGATAAGCAGCAAGCCATGCTCTGTTCATCTAGTGTCTGATGTATCAGTCTGCTCTCCTGCCAAACAACAGCAGCACATCCCACAATGCTGCAGCACAACAGTGATCACATAGTCCTGATGTTGGCTCAGGCTCAGCTGCAGTGGCTGGGACTGGCAATGCTGGCACAGCTCTCTGCAGATGCCAAGCTGCACGAATGCTGTCTGCAAACAATGCTGTGTACTCACTTGTATTTGGCTGCCTCAAACATATGAACTATGAGAGCATAAAGGTGCCCTGACAAAAGTGGTACTTTAGATCAGAGGTGACCCCAATTCCCAATGTTTCACTACAGGGTGCAGAGAAAAGAGATGCCAGCTTTGATGACTGTGGATTTTCTGTTGCAAAGAAGACAAATGATTTGTCAGCAGTCCCTTTTCCTCACGTGGGTGAAAGAGCAGAAGAGGTATTGAGGCTGTAACTCCTGATGACATAGGGTTAGAAGAGTGGTGGTGTGACAGTGCAAACATATGGTGTATTCTATGCAGAGCATGTGGGTGAGAACAGGGGGACCAACAGAGGAAATCAGTTGCTTTTTTTTCTTGTCACTCTGGGCTCTTACTTTCTTGCTGTTTCACCCCATTTTCAGCACAAAAGTTTCAAAGGTACAGAAGGCATTCTGTGCTCAGCCCAAAGGTGAATGTGTGGAGAGAAGTCAACAGCTTCCCTCCTGCTTATGGGAGATTTAGACTGGATAAAATGGAAAGGTTTTTTACAGCAAGGGTAATGAAGCACTGGCACAGGTTGCCCAGGGGGTGGAGGATGTTCTGTTCCTGGAGGCACTCAAGGTCAGGCTGGAAGGGGCTCTGAGCACCTGATTGAGATGTAAGCATCCCTGTTCACTGCAGAGGCATTGGATTAGATGGCCTTCAGGGGTGCCTTTCAACTGAAATGATTCTATGACTCTACTTCCCAGAGCCCTGCTCCTGCCCTAGCAGAGAAGGGAGGCCTGAGTGCCAGGAGCACACATTCAACTGTGCCTTTACTGCCATCCCAGGCTGACAGGCATGCCAAGCACCTCGTTAACCCAAAGAGAGACGTTTCTCAGGTGCCATGTTTAAAATGTGCCAATTAAAACTGCAGCTGCTCACAGTATGATAATAACTGTCACACAGTGAGCTCTGATCCCCATTATTTTCCCAGTGGCTGGTGCTCGCTGCCTCTTTGTCAGCTTGCCGCTGATTGGGAAACTGTCTAGACGATGAATTATCTTATTTAGGGTTGAGCTAATTCACGTTGTATCCCTAATGAAACCGAAGTTCACCTGGATGATGCTGAGCTAACCCTACCCCAAAGCGTTCTGTGGAGGCAGCGCAGTGCAGCAGTCGGCAGAGGGCGGCGTGGGAGCGGTGCGGTCATAAGCGGAGCCCGAGGCTGCCCTGAGACTGCGGGCTGCTGCTGGGGAACGTCCCGATCTGGGCTGTGTTCTGCAAGGGGAGATGCTCAGGTGCTCTGGCAAGTGCCTGCTGTAGAGATCTTACTGTTATAGATCCACTTTCTCAGTAGGTATAAGGCGCTGACAGTGGAATGATACATAGATTAATCGTGTGCTCATTGAGAACTGCTGTGGCTGTGTAATTTATTTGCTGTAGTGCAGCATCAACGTAGGAATGGGAATTGTCAGGTATGGTGCTTGGTGCTGCACCCTGACCCCAAGGGTTTCTTAGCCCTCCTTGGGGAGGGAAAGGAAGGAGGGATGGGGTGGATGTTGTAAGGAGCAAAGCTTAAATCAGCACAAATTACTCTTCAGTTTCCATTGCTTCTAAGTTGTAGCAGACAAACAGTACCCCAAATCTGTTTAAAAACAATAAAAACAAATCTCAGCACAAGACTGGATTATAGAAGTCACCTTCATGGGATAAACTAGGATCAGAAAATTGGTATGCCTTGTAAGAGTTGAGTATTGTCATGCACACCAACAACACTGAGTCTTCAAAATCAGCACAGTGAAGACTGAAAGACATCAACAATTCCATCTCGCAGCTGCAATCATCTGCTTAGAGAAGCCAGGCAGGGGCTTACTGTTGAGCAGCCACCTTGCTCTGGGAGCAGCAGACAGTGCTGCAGAGCTGCCTGCCTCACTCTTTGCAGTGCTGTATAGGGACACTCCATGTCCTATGGCATCCCTGCACAAAGACTCGTATCTGGAGCATCACTCCAGAGGCTGTGAGGGAAGCAAATCATAACTTAACATCCTCAGATTTCAAAGGAATCACAGATCTGTTTCCCAGTTGGCAACATGTTCCCTGTGCTTACTGAACTTCTTGTCCTGCACAGTAAATTCAAGCAAGTTCTAGATTCAAGTGCAGAGAAGCAGGGATCAAACTACTCTCTATTTCTTTGCTTTTTACTATTACTATTCCTCATTTCAAGTAACCAAAAAACTGCTGCATCCCCACCCACGTGCCAAAGGTTTTAAACAGCTTCTTGTTTCCCTGTGAGCAAAGGGAGGCCCTCACATTTGGTTCTTGCAGTTTTTTTGCCCTCCCTCAGCCCAAGCGGGTTAAAATGTGTATGAATAAAGTATGCAGATGTGTAACATATAAATGCTTCTGAGAAGGTTGTGTTTAGAAAAGCAAGGCTCTGGATGGAGTGTGGCCTTCCAACCTGGTCTCTGGGTTTGCAATCTCCTCGTGCCTATGTGCTCACTGGTCACGTGCTTTTAAATGCTGTGGTGGAAAGAGAAGTGGATTTGAAACAAATATAAAATGCTCATGGTCTCGTGTAATTCTTGGTATGTTGACAGAGTGGTAATGAAAGGCTGCTTCAGCTGACCAGTTGAAATATAGATGCAGGATGTGCATGTGGTAAGGAGATCTGCATTCAATTACTGTCTCACCACAGACTGCTGCAGACAAGACAATTCTTCTGCGCCTCAGTTCCTTAATTCTGAAACAATGATGCTCCTTTGTCTGCCCTGTCTACTTAGCTGAGACGCTTCTTAAGGCAGTGATGGTCTCTTAGAATGTTTTATGTTTTATCAGTAAACAGAAAGCAGCTCCGATTATCTGAATGCTACTGGAATTCTATTGCTCCTAATCAGAAGTGGTTAATTAGTCATTTGTTATCTTTAGCTTTCATTTTTGTGTTCTTTATCTAATCCTGGCAAAAATGCTTTATTCTGGATAATAGCATTGTATGGTATTTTTGGGAAACTATGCTACGTGCTGTCTTCTATATCTCTTTAAACATATTGCATTGAAATCCAAGAATGTCAGCAATGGCAGTCCAAATTCCCATACTAGATCATACAGGCCATTTTTTCTCATACCAAGAAAACACCTATGATCACCTCTACAGAGCTGTTTCACTGCCAGTTAGCCCCTGGTGCATAAAGATGGGCTGATGTTTTCAGATTACAGCTGAGATGCCAGAATGTTACTCACCTAGGTGAATTTTAATGCAGTCCCTTTGCATGTGTTACTCACATCAAAACTATCACTTTGGCACAGAAGCCGCTTGAGCTGACTTAAAACTATTTGACCAGATAACAAGGAGACGTAACAGTCACTGGAAGCACTTCCAACTTGGGATATTTAATTAGACCTTATGACTGAAAATTCTTATGAGCATCAGAAGATCAACATTCCAACATATTCCTGCTTGTGTTTGTTGAATTTTCCCTTTTTTGGTCCTAGATGTGAACATTTGGAAAAATGCTAAGCTAATACAACCCACTTGACTTTGCTGGCACATGTTACAAAAGGAGAAAAAAAATGTAGAAGCCACTGAAAACTAAATGGTTCTCGCCTTGGAGAAAAACAAAGTTCAAGCCAATGCAACAGACAGGCTGGAACCCTTCCACGGCTTTAAAAGAAAATGTCTCTATTGAAGACCCTTTTATTCAAAGGAAGCAAAGGAGTTTTGTGAAAAGAGGAACCAAGTACACTTAACACTGTGTAAAACATACTTCTTTCAGAGAAGCCAGCTTTATCTTTAAGTCCTAGCTGGTTAATCTCTTCAAATTCATTTTTAGCTTAAAGTCTCAGAAATCTGACACACCACAGGGACTTAAGGTTTTCAGTCTAGATGGAATTTGCTGACAACACTTTCAGCTAGTGCACTGATATAACAGGATTGGTTTCTCTTGTTGTGTTTAGTAAGAATAAATCTTTTCTCTCTCAGAGAAAAAGAGGGGAAGGGGAACAAGTAAAGAAAGCATTTGTTTCTCTCCCCCTAGATCTCTGTATGGTATCATGAGACACACGTGCCATACAAGAATGATGTGCAGACACAGACATTTTGCAAGTGTCTGGGAAATCCTGGGGGAAGTGTTCCCCTCCACAAGCTGCAGATTTTCTGCAGCAGAGCTTTAGCTATAAATCCAGAAGCCTAGGTGTATTTAGAGTGGAATTGGGGCTGGTTTCCAAAATGTGGTGGTGAGCTGTTTGCACGGAACTGCTGTGGGTGGTTGGCAATCCCAAATCTGTGCTGGAGCATGGTCAGACATGTGCAGCATTTCCAGACAACACCAACATCCTCTTGCATTTCCTCTGTTTGGGTGTTGGATGATAATTGCAAAAGGATTTCCTGGTAAAAACTTTTAATTTGCAAATATTGTGTTACTCTTCTATAACCACTGAAGTTACTTAA
The DNA here is from genome assembly GCA_028571105.1 of Tragopan temminckii. Lineage (NCBI taxonomy): Eukaryota > Metazoa > Chordata > Aves > Galliformes > Phasianidae > Tragopan > Tragopan temminckii. Next base: position 7,363 of record JAOWBP010052896.1, read on the forward strand.
TCTGAGCTTTGTTAAATAGCAACCGTCTTGCCTTAAATTAGGCAATCTGAAAAAAAAGTCAAAAATACTGTGTCTCTGTAATCATGCTATAGCCATGTAGCCATTAACATTGCCACATTCTTTAGGCTAGAAATTGAGATTAAAGACTGAAGGCTGTAATAACAGTAAATTATACTCTACAGCTAGCTTGGCCATTCTCTGTATGGAATGGGCACTAACTCAGCTGTGTAATGGATGCTCTCTGGTTCTGGACCATTACTTGTGCAGAGCATAAGTCAGCTCTGGTAGAAGTCACTACTAAGCATACTTGCTGACTTTTCTCCAGCCTCCAATTCATCTCAGAACCTCCCCAACAATTTGAACTCACTTTGGCTGCAGTAAGAGCTTCAGGAAAAAGAAGCTGTAGTCTTCCAGGTACGTCCAGTTGCTGTGCATTCATGTCCAGTGCTGCATTCTGTAAAAAAAGGGCCAAGTTAATTGTGTGAGTGGCAATGCTGTCTTCCTATTGACTGCCTTTATACTGATCCATGCATTTATAGCATCAGTCTAGCCTCAGCCAATGCCTGTTCCTGAATTCATTTTTGCATAATACACAGCAACCACAGTATGCATCTCTTGACTTGCATGAACAGCAGTATTCCTGTGTTAATGGCTTTAATTCAGCAATGGTCAGATGTAGTTAATGTTTTTAATGCTTTTGGTGCATGAAAGTGGAATTTATCTGCCACCACCAGCGGCTTAAAAAAATGATGGCGGAGAATTTTTGCAGACGTTTGGCCTGCTCGTTTGAACAGAACTACCAGTTTGTAACACAAGTTATACATTTCAGCTTATACTGAAATCAGTGAAACTGCCAGCTCTTCCTTCTTTATGCCCTTGCTTGTACATTATTCTGACCTCTAAATACAAGGCACTAAAACATCTGCTGAGTTTCCAAATCTGTAATTTTCCCCAGTGGCCAAATGCTTACAGCCCTATTGACTTCTTCCAGCAAACTGGAAAACATACAGAGTCGAGTACCTGTATATTTTATCAGATAGGCATAAACCGCCTTTGTGGTGTTTTGTTGATGGATCAAATTCATTTTTTCTGCTTCTAAGTTGAGCCAACCAGCGCTAGTCTAAATGTCATATGTTGGTGTTAGTGCTGCATTGTGCTTGACCTGGTGGGCCTGACCTCTTGGCTTTCTCTCTCCTAGCTGCTCTGTCTCTGTATTTGGGGCATGGATCTGAAAGGTTTGCAACGCTTTCTATGTACATGGCCAGCAAAGACATAAGCAGGATAGAATCACTGGAGTTGGAAGGGCCCTTTGAGATCACCTGGTCCAACCAGGCGATGAACAGGGACATGAATGGCTAAAGGGTGGGGGCAGATAATTGAGTCTGCCTGCAGATTTGGGAAGATATTGCTGTGGTTTGCTTCTAGAAGATAATCTTTTACTCTCAAGCAGCTAGAAGCTGTGTTGCTCTTTAAAATGATGCTCACACCCTGCAGAAATAGAGAAAAGAGAGAACTGGCTCTGGGAAATGGATGAATGTGTTCCTTCCCAACGAAGTTACTTCCTCAGCATCTATCATCCTGACTGTTTATCTGCTCAGTAAGTGATCATATCAAGAACAACCGTTACACTTAATTTCTGAAGCAGAAGTTTGAGCAAGAAAGAGGCATGAATAAAGCTGTGACTGCACTTAGGCCCCTTCTGAAGTTGCTGGAGCCCAAAAGAATTTACAGAATGATTGCAAGCGAGAATCAGGAAGAAAGTAAAGGCAAAAGGAAGGAGAGGTTATCTCTGCTCCCTACTCACCTGATGATCATCTGAGCCTATAGTTCAGCTTCAGTAACTCACTTTTCCAAACACTTCAGCTGGGTAACTTCATCCTGCATTTACTTCCTGTGCCTTGCCCTACAGAAGCTCTATAAGCTCTCTGAGAGTTTTGCTGGTTACAGTCCTGGCTTGTGAGCTACAGAAATCTAAATATAGGTCAAGATGAGTTGAAATCTTTTAAATGCAGCCAGCCTCTGCTTCCTAAACATGTCCCTGGAGCAGCTGCATGAGGAATGTTTACAATTAAAAAACAAAACAAGGAAAAACCTCAGGCAGCTGAGAATGCACAGGATAATTCTAGCCAGCAGCATCCATTAAATGTCATATCTGAACATTCATTATCATGGGGTTGATATGAGCTAGGATTAGAACCTATAAAGGTGGCTCTGAATTCCCACTCTATAGCTCCTGGAATGTATGTTGTGAAGCTGAAGGTGCCATCGAAGATGCTGGAGAGTTGCTGTGTCTGGATATCAAGTATTATTCCATACTGGTTTTCAGTAGGACAAAATGCCACCTGATTCTTTCCCTTCTTGATCAAACTTGTGCTAACAAAACAACAAAAAGGAAGGGGAAAAAAAAAGAAAAAAAGAAAAAAAAAAAAAACAGAAATATATGAGCTCTGCTGAGAATGAGTCAATCCCTGAAACCCAGCAGGGGCACTGGCTGCTCTTCTTATGGAACTCAGTGGCTTTCATCCCAATTCAAGAGTCTCCTACTCCTCCCTCCTAGCTGAAGGCAGATGTGGGTTCACTGGGAACACTGGGCCTTGTTCTCTGTGAGTGTTTAAAGCCTGAGCAATCATTTTAAATTGAAAGCAGAGGTGGTGATGCTGTTACAAGATTGTCTAGAGCAGCAATTCCCAAATTGTAAGACATGAGCACATTTACAGGAAAGAGTTTTCATGAAGCTTGGGCTAGAAATCTGTAGAGAAAAGCAGGAGTATGGTGCAGAGCAGCATCTTCTCAGAGCATACACTTAAAAAAATGCTCAAAAGGAAACTTTCCCAAAAGATGTTGCCAGTACAGACTTTTGTCGGCTGTGACATGAAAAAGTCAAAGCAAGTACATGTGAGGCTCTGCAAGGTTATACTAGAGGTTCATGCTCTTTACTCCTCCTAGTCCTAGGTGGTCATTATCTGCAGAAAGAAAATGATTTTGTAATATGCTTCTTCCTTTTAGCAGCTCATGTGACTATGGCTTTGAGGCCATTGGAGTTTGTGCATTTGTGTTACCATTTGCCACAGAGAACTAAGCATAGGCAGTTGTGTACTTCAGCAGGGATCAGGAAAGTTTGTGCATTTGGGATGTGCGTGCATTTGCACTGCACTAAAGGGAAACATCTGTACAGTGTGAGCTATGCCACTACCATGCAGTGAAGAGGAAAAAAAAGCCTTGGACTAGCAGTCTGGCTGTGGGTAATTATTACACTGGGTAATTAGAACCTTTGGAAATGAAGTCACTTTTATTTAAATCTCCTTTCAGTGATCCAGTTTTGAAAAATGTCTTTTTTGAAATAGACTCCCAGAGCCTTTATAATGGTGAACATATCTTATATTCTCCACAGATGATCAAGTTAAGGGCATTAGGAGTAAGAAAAACATCACTGCAAGCAGACAGCTTCCTCATGACGAGGCAGCAGCAATTCTTCCTTATTCATTCAGCTTTACTCTACCTGGGAGAATCAAAAAGGCCAGCTGTGGCTTTTTGTAGATTCATATGGCAGAAGCTCTCACTTTGCAGAAGTTGTGCTCAGCAAGACAACGATGCACCAGAAGAAAGCCGCATCTTGTGCTGCCTGTTGCTCATGTTGCAGGACACATACATCCTCTATCACTGGCTGAAAAAATTACCCCAGAAGCAGACTGAGGTCTCTGTGAATACAAAGCTCCTGTCATTGCAGCTTTGCTGAGGCTTGCTTATCTTGACCATGTTTCTGCAAAATGTCTGCTGGTTGGTGGAAATGAAGTAGGGAGGAAGAATTAGAACCTGTGGTTTGCTCCATTGCCCCTAGAGGCATTTCTGAGGCTGGGGAGGAGGCAGGTCCTCTGCAGACAGTGCCTTCCCCTTTCCTTTGCAGTTCGGAACCACACTGGTGGTGCCTAGCAACATTGTAGTGGCAGCCCAGAAGAAAGTGAGAAAACAGAAAGGAAAGGCTTTTATCCCTGGAACCTGGGCTTTTTGTATGTCCATCTTTGTGAGTTTGTATTGCCTGGCTGTAGGTCCATTTGAGATGAAAAGTCTTTTTTTTTTTTTTTTTTTTTTAAGTGTGTACAGAAAAACTTTTAAAATACTAAAGTAAAAAGGCTTTAATTTTTCCATGCTCCTGATTTTCCAGTCCCTCCTCTTCAAGGTCTCTTGTTACAAACCAGCAGTTCCAAAGCCTTGGTATGGAAGAGGTTTCAGCTTGTCCCCATCTCTCATTTGTTCTTTTTCCTAGACTACTTTAGTACTTAACGCAATTAATGGTAACAGGTTTATCAAACTAAATCCCCTGCCCCAGGTCTGGACATCCCAGGGCAGTGCATCAGCCTGAGCCAGGCCCTGGGATGAGGTGGGGGAGGTAGAGTCCTTCCATTGCAGGAATGGGGCAGTGGGTGATGGGCTGCACATTCCATCCATAACCATAAGCTCGCACCTGCAAACACGTCTCTTAGGTCCCATTCAGCCCTTCATACCCATCAGAGCAGACCCTCTACGCATGCTGTATGCTCATCCCTCTACAGCTCCCCACCGGTGCTCCGGGTTTCCCTCCGGCGGGGCAGGGAAGGAGTTAAAGGCAATTACGGAACCGCAGCCGGTATCGCCGCCGGGCAACGCTTCCCCCCCCCGCGAGCTCCGGATTTCCCCCGGTGGCGGCAGGTGGGGAGCGAGGAGAGAGCCGCCGGTGCTCCCGGTGCGGGGCCGCTGGGGGAAGCCTGGGGGG
>JAOWBP010052898.1:0-12105 GCA_028571105.1 Tragopan temminckii
CACTCCATCATAGAAGGCCACCAGATTGGTCAAGCATGACCTTCCTCTGGTGAAGCCGTGCTGGCTGTCTCGGATCATACGCTTATTCCTCATGTGATCAAGCATGTTATCCAGGATGATCTATGAAGTATTTGTTGATTATCTGTACATCTTAAAAAAATATTGTGACATTAAACACTTTACTCACCTCTGCATTACTGTATTCAATATTACTCATTAATCCATTCTTAGAAAACAGATAAGACTGGTAATCCACATACCTGATGTCACAGATGATGCTTTTTCTGCCAGTGTATGTTTGGACCAATTCAGGAAGAAGCTGAGTACAAGCTCATTCTGAAAGACAATAAAAATATTTTTGGGAATATTGTATGTACTCTCTCAAAGCAGATGGCTGGTAGGCTTTTAAAGTATATATTGAAATCAGCAATGAAGGGCAGTCTTTCCCCTCTGATGTCAGGCAGGAACCCCAGGGAATGATTTCTGCACAGGCACTGGGAAGGTAATAGTAGGCTGTTTTGGTGCCTATCTCACCCCTTTCTATCAACATGCTTCCAAAAAGATATGTGCAATGTAGGCCATATGTTTGCATTCTTACTTGATCTTCCATGTCTCCATGTATGTGTTAGCAGCTGCAACTACATTTATAGTACCCCATCTGGAAAACAAATGCAGTAGAACATCTTTTCTAAATATTGTGTAGTCAGTGTGAAACTTGTCCTTTGCACACGACCAGCCTCAAGCACCTGACCTAACCTATGCCTGCTTTGGATATTGTGCATACCTCATTTGGAGACTTAGTGGACACTCACAATGAAAAGGTCCACACAGAGTTAATTCCTACCAGAAACCAAAGCAGATTGGAAAGCATGCTCACATTTCATCATCCTGTTTCAAAGAGTAATCCACCTTATGTACTGCACTATAACTTCTATTTTTACGTACTGCCCTGTACTGTGTTAGCGAACATATATAACAGGTAGTTACATTCAGCTTCAGAGAATTAAAACAATAAACCAAATTTCCAGGCTTGAGTATTGTGCAAGGCAATAAAAAATGTGAATTCTAATATGAACTGTAAGGATTCTGAATCAAAGGTGGACAATAATTACATTTTATTACCTTGTTTATAAACCGTATTTCAGAATGGCCATTTTTAAGACTGTTAAAATTGCTACATTCATACTGATGCAACTTGGACTGACACTAACAAATGGGCTGAACAAGAGACTTTCCAGATTATAGCATTAAAATGTCACCACTGCTTTTTTCCTGGCCATGGAAAATGTGTCTCTTATCGACAAGATGTATTTCATGTAGCATTTGTCTTGTTTTAGTTTGACAAGATGTGGCACAATTTGTGCAAGGAAAATAAAAAAAGGAAGAGTTTAGTGACAAATGCAGACAGTGAGGAGTTAACATGTGGGGTCAACAGGCAGAAAAACAAGAACTGTATGTGCAGCATGGAGATAAAATTAGGAAACTTGAATTTATTTTAGCAGTTGTCTTTTGTTTTTAATTTCGCTGTTTGGAATTTTTCCTCCTACACTGATTTTTTTTCTTGAAGATTTAAAAAAAAAAAAGATAAGCTGACAAAATTATTTTCCTTGAACTGAAAGACAAATCACTCAGATATTAGCAGTAGGCTGCCAATATACCTGTCTGTTCTAAGCATGAGTGATTATTCTCTCATCTCATGAGTACAGCTTATAGCAGAAAGTCCATGCACCTGCTTCAGCTTTTAACAGCTCTAAACAGCCAAGTTATTCCTTGTGAGACCTCCACTTGCTCTTTCAGCATGAGTCCCAAGGGCAGGAAATCTCTGGGGTTGAAAGAGCATATTTTTGGCAGGTCAGTCTTTATTTGACAGCATGAAAATAAGTAGGGAAACTTAAGCAGCCCTTTGAGCTGAAAGATTTTGAGAGAAGTGGGCAGGAGGTGGAAGGAAGGATACACTGACTTGGAAGAGAAATAAAAAAGTTCCACAGTGAGCAGCCTGGTGTTCTGCATCCTCTTCACTTACTCTTTCAGCAATAAGTGAGCATATATTGAATAGTGATTTGTAAACAGGAGGTGGGAAGATTGTTTCAGGTGAGAGTTCCAAATTTTCATTCCTAAAGGAAAGAACACTCTGAAACAAATGACACTTGGTTTAGAAACGTAAGCGGAATTGGTGCAGATCATACATCGGGCATGAACATGATAGGCACATACACTGCAGTGCCACAACACTAAGTTCAAAGCATTCCCTTTTTGACTGTCCATCTTAACTCAGTGGGCACTGAAGCACGTGGAGAAGCAGCAAGGCTAATGTTGGCAAAAGAAAAGGAAAGCTGCTGAACTTCCAGGTGATTCCTAAATCTCGCTGAAGTCAATGGGACGTCAATCAGCTAGACTCCAGTCCAAGACTGAAGCACATGCTTGGAGTTAAGTATACATCTGATTACATTGCTAAACAAGATAGGATCCATCAGAGCTCTGAACACGTGTGATAAAGTGCGCACCATATTTAGGCAGACACAGTCTGCTCCTGAACAAACAATTGTTATTACAAAAGCATATGACCATAGATGGGAATCTTAAGGGACCATGTGACAAGAAGACCACAAGAACTCATCTACCTTTCTCTTTTCCCCCTGGAATTATTAGATTGACATCAACAAATGAAAATTCCCTAAGATGCCAATCATCTGGGGATTTTTTAGGAAAGCCTCCTATCAGCTGTCTAACCATTCTTACCCTATAAGATAATTATTTAAAAGGCAATGTTGATATTTTTACAGATCACCCAAAATATTAATTTTGGGGGGAGCAGACAAGTATATATAGGTGCATCAATGCTGGTCTGGTTATGACCTTTATTCAGCCATTAGCTTAAAAGGGACAAATTCTGCCTCCACTTACACTAGGATACAGCTGAAATAAGCAATTTCAATGGCATCAGGGGAGCTTGCACCACGGTAGCACAGTAGAATCTGTCACTGCTCTCCATTAGAGCCTAACAAGAAAAGCACTCTGCCATTAGTGAAACACAGCCAGATTTCAAGCCAGATTTAATTTTGTTAAGAAGAGCAGTCTCTCTGCTTTCAGCTTTATTTTCAGCTGTGTTAGAGTAGATTTGGGGTCAGAGAACACCCATGCACCTGTTATACTTTAACAGGATGGAAGAGCAGCAGGAAAGAAAGAAACCAGGAAAAGCTGACCTTGCGGCAGCTATTATTACTTCAGGAGAGGACAGGGGAAAAGAGAAGAGTTTAAACCCTCCCCATTTTGACTCTGCTTGATATCTGCCTGCAGGAATAAAGGAGCAGTGGGAGTTTAGGGGACCCAGAAACCTTAGGTGCACTTTGTATCACCATGTTATATAATTCCATACGGGCACCGCTGCAGCTGTTTTCTCAGCTCTGTACATCTCAAGTAGCTCCAGTGAATGAAACACAAATGAAATATGGGAAGCTCTTATCAAACTTTGTTACTTTTATTGCAGCTGTTAAAATGGTACTCACTCCAGAACCAGACCACAGGCCTGGTTTTCAGTGTATGTTTGAAAATAAGTGCGTGTAATTTACAACCATTTCCATTTACATCCACTACATGCCCTCTCACATAGCATTCAACTCTCCATAATACTTCTATAGAATCTATTCATACCTGATACACTGTGACTGCTTACCTTCTTGCACTGGTTTATCTCTGGCCCAAATCTTATAGATGATTGCATACTTAAACAAAACATTTTTATAGGAGCAAAACCGAACATGTGTCATCTCTCTGTACCAATTAGCTTCCTGTGCACTCACACTTGCTACGTTTTTTTTTGCCACCAACAATACTCACTGTGATAAACATCCCCCCTCAAACATCCCTGTCCACCACACTTACACACAAAACATTTTTCACAATGTCAAAAATACAGGACAAATAGAATATGCTCATTTAAGGCTATGAAGTTTTGTAAGATCAGTGTATCTTCTAGTGTCTGAGCTGTGCTATCAATAACAATATCCAGAAATTAAATGCCACTTCTTTTAAATAATGAGAGATGGGGAAATTATCCATAGAAAGTTACTAGCTGGTGGTGGTACCAAATACGCAGCATTGCTACACTGAACATTATTTAGATTCAGTTTTATATTTCTTTTTTTAAATCCCATGCCAGGTGCAAGTTGTCCTTTAAAGATAAGCAAGAAAACATTCAGCTTAGTCAATATCTAACATGCTGCTGCTTGACACTTAGAGCCAAGAGCAGACTCAATTAATGGAGACTTACCTCGCTTTTGTGTCCATAGTGAGCAGGCAGCCTCCTACTATATTGTATAAAAATGACAAGACACCAGGGCAGCCCAAATTTATGTATATTGAGGTTTCGGCTGCAACCTCCACTCAGCCCATCACTCAATTGGAGTTAAGAGTGAAACAGAGAAAAATGTAAATAAACAGGGCAGCAGCTGACTTTTGCAATAGAATTTACTTACATTGTAAATATGTATTTCTGTCATCCTCCACATTACTCACCTTCAGTTTATTTTTCCTTGATGTTTCACCTATTTTTTTGTGGCACAACTTGATTGTTTTGCCATTTAATGAAGTAAAACTCTGAGAGTCTAAACAGTGCTGAATGTGTAGCCTTGCTTATCCTGATCCAAAAGACCCAAACATATCAGCTGGACCAGTCAGCCAGCAACAATGCAGCTACTACAAAATGAAATATTCCGATGATGTGAGTGCATATATTGCCATTGATTTGAGGGGAGTAGAAGGAAAGTTAAAAAGATGCTGAAACACGTTTTTGATCCTGCCCCAAATGACTCAATATTGCGTTTTAGTGGTTGATGTTATGAATATAGCTTATTGCTCATGTACATAGTCTGGTGGTGCAGTTATTTATAACTGAGTGTTAACCCGAATTTTAAAAAAGCACTCCTATTCTAGGAAACTCTTCAACAAATGCCTAAGAAGAAATCAGTGAATGAGGTTTATAATCAAAATAAACCACAGACTTGATAAAATTATTCAGATAGAAATGGGCATATGCACACGTTTACACATTTAAACTAACCTACCGCCAAATATCTTTGCCAGCTGATGTTTCAACACTTACTGGATTTAACGCTATCATTCAGGGACAGAGAACTGTGGCTTGGCACTTTTGTTCTTTAAAGAGGAGTTTGAAGAAACATTTAATTCCATTTGAGCTACAGTACAAATGAGAAGGCAGCTGTTTCCTACACATCCTCCTTTGTTCAATCCATTTAGCAGAAAAGGTGCCACTCTGATCTACTCTTAATCATAACCCAATTTTCATAATCAAAACTTAGACTGGACTGAAAAGCATGCACTTAAGGTATAGCTGAGGAATGAATTTGGATATAATCCAATTCTTCTTTATTTCTAGGATTTTTAATTACTTAATTGGCAGAACTAAGTGTGCAGTTGGTCCCGCGTAGACTTGACTAAACTCTTCAGTTCTGAAAAAAGTTGGTCACTGGTGTCCAGTCAATCAGAGTAATGTGTTTACAGTGGTACAGTGATAGGAAGGCTATTTAATAATGAAATGGCAACTCTTTTCTTTTTGGCTTAGTACTATCCCAGACAATACTTTAGGATACTGTAGAGCTAATGTACAACTCAGCAGAAAGAAATGATTGTTTTGAGAATGTGCAGGGAACTTTGTTCTATGGGCATCTAATCTTACAAGATTTCTTCTACAATTTCTGAATTAATTATTAATTCCTACACAGTTTTACTCTTTCATAGAAACGAGTTTGGTAATGCTTGAGAATAGACATCTCCCTAAATGATTTTGGTCAGGCTCCCTAGTAATCTGAGAAAAAGGACAAATTTAGCTGTAAAGTGGTCCTAGGCATGAGGAGAGACAAAATAATCGTGCTTATTTTTATCAAGAAAGCCTCCTAGCTTGGTTTCCTGCTCAGAGTAAAATGAAGAAGACAAGCGACACTTTTAAAAAAGTCATACCAAAGGGAGAAGTGAGAAAGAAGCCATCAGCTGGAAGTACAAAGGAAATTACCAACTGACTGGTCTCCTTTTTCTATGTGGGTCAGAATACATCAGTCTTTTCTAAATTTCTCACAGCTCCCAGCAGGAGAAGCATATTGAAGTAAAAATAATGATTCAATGTTTATAGAGTATCAATAATTCTAACAGTTATCATCTAGAACTGCAGGCTAGATGTATGTGGTTAGCAAGCTGATTTCCAGCGTGCAACAGCACTTCATAGTCCGAAACAATCTGCTCATTACTTCATTTATTATCATGCCCCCTCCAAGGGCTGCATACCAGCAGCTCTACAGTCTTAGGCACATAAGTGTGTTATTCTTCTCATGGTTTATAGTCTGCGCCAGACTTGAATGGCTTTCAGCTGCTGAACAGTCCAGCATGTCTGTATACCTCCACTGGACCAGTTTAGAGCCATACCAGTGTTTGTTCTCAAACAGATCTGCTCACAGTTCCCTACAAATACCATTTTCATGGTTGTGTCCTAGTGCTTCAGCAGCAACACTGGAAAAATTCACCCAGCTCTGCAATCATAAAGGGAGGAGATGAGGAATTAGGAAGCCCATTGCAAGGCAGCATGCTCTAACTGATTATTAGAATTCACAGACCATGGAGCAGGAGGGAGAGGAGAGCATCTGGGCATGACTGGGAAATGTTTTTATTACTATCCCACGGCTTTAAACAGTTTAATTTTTCAACCACAGATCAGGCTTTAAGACAGCAATGCTTGGTCCAAATTGAAAATTCATGTACCTTACAGCAGCCCAGAGCACAGCAGAAGATAGAGCTGTCCATTTCTAGGTCACTGGCTTATATCTGTTTTTCCTCAGCTGTGACCAAAAGGTGCTAATGTAAAACAAACCCATGAGTCTACCTTGACTGACAGAAATTACGCAACAATTAAACTCAATCTGTGCAGTTTATTTAGCAAAGTCAGTTACGGGAGTCAAACACCCAAGTCAGCTGTCTGTGTTAAATTAGGTGCAACTCTGTGAAACACATAAGACCTATCACTGGAAAATCTTCTCAATTTCAACCCGGCACAGAATTTTTTATTAATACTAATAAAACTCATGTTTGCTTTACATATGGACAATTTCCTTTTTAATCCCCACTACACAGACACATCTGGGAAAGTTTACATAGGTGGGCAGTAAACATTTTTTCCCTACTACAAGATGCTTGAACATTTGAAGAAAAAATACCCCCCTTTTGGCACTCTAGACTACTGATGCTATTAAACCAAACCAGACTGAGTTTGTGCTGTAGCCCTGAGGCCACGGGAGATGACAAGGCCCATCTGGCAGAGACCCAAGCTCTACTAGAGAACATGTTAACAGTGAAATAGCAGGGAGATCATGCCCTGGCTCCATTAATTTATTACCCTCTATGTAACCCTAGGATCTAACAAAAAACATTGCTTTTTCCTCTCCACCCAATTGTTTTCCTAACTACTGCTGGTCAAAGGAAGACACACTCTTCTCTCAGACTCTGGTGTTGCTGTCAGTAATTGGCAACTCAACTTCTGAAGTGACGCAACAAAATTATTTAACACTGTGCTGATGTACAAGAGACCTCTGAGATGCTCTAGGTCCTGGCTTTCACAATGTTGAGGTGCATAAAAGAGACAATGAAGAGTTAGTTTTTTTCACTATTGCGACTTTTCATTTTGAAACAGGAGGAAAACATGAAATCTCAGAAAGCAAGAATAAATAAAAACCTGACAATTTTAATGGACATAATGTATCATTTTGATAATAATGAAATATCGTGATTTCCATTTGTTTGTAAAACCATATCTTAGATATGTTGCTTAAATTTTGAAATGAAGAGTGTTTATGGTCTGAAAGAATGAAACTTCTTATTTTAAAACTGTCAAAATTGGACTTCTTCAATATTTCAAAATGTACTCCCCTTTTAGACATTATATTCCTCAGAATCTACTCACTGTCAGAAATACAGTGAGTCATTACTTTTGGATGGCAGCAGAGGAAGAGAAGTTATTTTGAAAAATATCTTGCCTGAAAAATAAAACCATTTTTCAGTCACTCTTGTTTTGTCTTAAGCTCTGACGAATGTTACAATGGCTTCATCTCAAAATGACTGCATCAGAAGTGTCATTTATGGCATTTATTTTTTCAAATGAGGCAATAGAAGGCTTCCTGATTCTTTTCGTAGAATGCTACTGAAAGTCACATGCAAATAAAACAAGTATTGGAAATGCTCACATTTGCCAGTTTTCTGGATCCACTTAATAGCTGCTTCAGGTAGAGATTCAAATCCTTCACTCTCTTATGTTCAAGATCTGTAAAAGCTATATGCCATGAGTGGGGAAACCTGCAAGAGAAGAATATTTGCATTTATTACTCTCGTACTCTATTTCCTGAAAATATTTCCAGCTCCATTTAACAGAACAATGTTAAATCTTTCCAAGATATTTTGCAGGTAGGTGAAGGAATGAGTACAGTTTCCACAGGTTTGCTTACCCTCTGATTCTCATTCTTTTCTGATGATAATTTGATGATATTCTTTTTCATTTTGTAATCTTTTTCTGTCTAAATAAGTTTACTCTAAATATGTATGTTAAAAAACACTGTAATGCAATTACTTCTGTATTATTGTATCTGAATACTTCTAAAAGTCTGTCCTTTCTGATGCTAGCAAAACATTTTTTGCATAGCACATGGCACAACAGATCTCTGATCTCAGCTCAAGGCTCACCCTATTCGAAGCCTTGCATTACAATAACAAATGCCTAAACCTTACAGCAACAACACAACATTTTATATTACTGCTTGTTTTTTTTTTACCTTAGTATTTAGAGTGTAGGTAAGTTTTTCAGAGCAGGTACCTGATCCCATATGCAGTTTCAGGCATGACCACAATAAAAGTAATATATGAAAACAAACTATCATTACAATAACAAAATCAATCCCAACAAAAGCAGTAATAGTAGTAATAGCCATGTTCCATAGAATTTTTATTAAGATGAATTTCATTTCAATTTTCTAAATAAAGTATGTAGGCCCAGAGTGGTCTTAGGTCAATTTTCAAATGTTATGAGTGAAAATGTCAAAATCCAACATTTTTTTCACTTGAATCATCTTTGTGTTTTAGAAAAAATGTATGTTAGATCAGACAAAAGGTTAGATTTTTAGCAGTCATAGAATCACAGAATGGCTTGGGTTGGGAGGGACCAGCCAGTTCCAATCCCCCGCCATGGGCAGGGCTGCTACCCAGCAGATCAGGCTGTCCAGGGCTCCATCCAACTTGGCCTTGAGTACCTCCACGGATGGGGCATCCACAGCTTCTCTGGACAACAGTACACTTATCAATTTACATTAACCTTGCCCTGACAAGGACTATTTCTCTCAGGCTGAAGAAGCATTTGAAAAGCAGTCTGCACTAAATTGCATGTAATGGGTTTTGCGATATAGATTACTAATACTGGGATCGTTAAACTAATATTCTGCTTTATGCCCACTAATCTATGAGATACAGAATAGTAAAAGCTTTGATCTGGTCATATTTCATTGCCACTGTAAATACTTAACAGTGTATTGCTTACAAGCATCTTTTTCCTGGTATAACCTGATTTATCCAGCAGATCTCAAGAGATATCTGAAGGCTTCAGACAAATGACTAAAGAGGCAACTAACAGCAAAATATGCTGCAAAGAGACACTTGGCCGGCCTTTTGAAAGACAGCTGGTCAGCTTCTACTTTGAACGAGTTTTACACATTTCCACAGCTCACTGATAAGATGTCATCAGCTTTTCAAAAGCGAGCCAAATAGTAACACATGGAGCAGTGGACTCCCATCCCCAGAGAGGAACACTGACTAGCATTGCAAACCACCCAGCTGTAAAAATGGCACAGCAGCCTCACCTATTGAAGATAAAATGACCAAAGATGATTAACCTACACATTTTTCTTACCAAGAGATTCAGTGTAATTAGATTTCATGAATCGTAATTAGACCTGTTGGGTTTTTTTTTTTTTTTTTTTCCCCCAGCTTGTTTTGTAACAAAAGGCCTTTTCTGAATAGAACACTGATTAAAACATACTGTAATGCTTTTAGGAGAGGACAGATCTTCACATATCTTGTGTAACGCTTCTGAGGAAGAACTCAGTGCTGCCATGAAGTAGTCTGTAATTAAAATGGCAAAGGGCCAGGATGATAGCAGCATATTGTATGTATGGCCTTTTCATTATTTTTTCCTATAGCATGTAAAGTTCAGGGCTTAGTTAGGCACTGTACAAATGAATAATGAGAGTCAATTCTTGTCTCAAGAAATTACAATGGCAGGATACAATGGGGCAGGCAATGTGCCGTGACCCAGGACCCTCATGTATGTGAACTGTACAGATAAAAATAGAACACAGATCATTTGACACACATAGATAGCCTGTGAATGTTCTGGGCTCCTCTGTGGTACAGAAAGGATTTCTTTCAAGAGATGGTAGTGAAGATCTGTTAGGAAGCAGCATAAAATAAATTAGGCTGTATGACACAAAGAGATGACTCTGGCTGCATAATGTTGGCCCTCAGAAGATGCAGCCTAAGCACAGTGGCCAAACTGAGGACAGATGCATGCATTATCTGTAACTTCAGAGACACTGCTGATTAATGGCACCCATAACTTTCTGCTGCAGTGAAGGACAATATGAACCTTGTAGTAGAACTGAACACTTCTTTAAAGCTCCTTCATGCTTTTGCTGAATTGTGCCTGCGGCTGAAACTGATCTTGTATTTGTGAACATACTTGTATTTGAAAAGTAAGTTCCAAGTTGGTTTTCAGCTTTGCATCTACTTTAAGGAGATCAGAAAAATATAAACTTCTGCCATTTTGAGACATCTTGGGTACCAGATCCCACATCTTACTGAAAGAAGGAAGCCTGCAGAGCATTCCTGTGTATAAATTATTTCACTTAAATGCTTTGTTGAGTGAAAAGAGTTCTGGCCTTAAAAAAAGCTCCACAACAACTCTATTAATATTCTGTCTAAAACCAAATAAAAGAGATGGTGCTAGAGTACAAGCATTTGTTTGGGGCAGCTGTGCTTTGGATTGTAAATATAGGATGAATGTTTATATGCAACAGCAGGATTTCAGATGCTAAGAACTCTCAGCTTTTGCCATTAGTTTATTGAGACATAGCCAGTATTTAGAACTTCTATGAGGCAGACTCATATTGCGATATTTCCTCTTAATGAGACATAAACATATACAATTTCGTGAAAGCAGTAACCGAGTCCTTTCTGCTAGCAGTTCCAATTATTTGGTAATATTAGACACTTTGTTTTTCAATCATACATTTTCAAATTGCCTTTGTGATTACATTATGAAACAAGGCTTTTGCCTTGCCTTGAAGCCTCTGGCATTGGCCAGTGCTGGAGGCTTGCATCACACAAATTAATGGCCTTATACGGTATGCCAGTTCCAGTAGTAACTTCCTGTAAAGAAGTAGCTTAGTTTTTATTATAACAATAAAATCTGAAGTACATTAGAAGTCTCCAACCAACAAAGATACATTAAAAAACAAATCAAAGCATTAACATTAAAGAACATTCATACAAAGAAACATCATAAAATGTAGCACTTTAACACAGTCTTGGGGGAAAATCACTGAGTGACAGTTTACTGCTGAATTTTGAATTTACTGAATTTACTGAATTTTGGCAATAAAGTTCTTTAGGTCTTAGACACAGCCTCAGTGTATGTAGATTAGCCTTCTCTGGGTTTGGGAACTCACATTTGCATTGAAAATATAAGTGATTTTAATAAAGGTACATGTATGTGAAAAAATAGCTAGTACTGTTTTTGAAACTCACTACAGGATTTCTTAAATCTATGCATTTCTAAAAAATACATTTTCCTTCAAAGAGATATGCTCACTTTAAAAAAGAAAGAAAGAGAGAGAAAAGAAAGAAAGAAAGAAAGAAAGAGAGAGAGAAAAGAGAGAAAAGAGAGAAAAGAGAGAAAAGAGAGAAAGAGAGAAAGAGAGAGAGAGAGAGAGAAAAGAAAAGAAAAGAAAAGAAAAGAAAGAAAGAAAGAAAGAAAGAAAGAAAGAAAGAAAGAAAGAAAGAAAG
>JAOWBP010052900.1:0-12102 GCA_028571105.1 Tragopan temminckii
AAAAGAAAAAGAAAAAGAAAAAGAAAAAGAAAAAGAAAAAGAAAAAGAAAAAGAAAAAGAAAAAGAAAAAGAAGAAACAGTGATGACCTTGTCAGTTTAATTTATTGCATTAAAAATTTCTTTCGTAGTCCTAAAAGCATTTCAGAGGTGATGTTTGGACACCGCCATTATCTTCAAGATTTTCTGCCATGTATCAGCTAGCCCAAAAAAGACACTGCTATCCCAGGTTTCTAAGAACCCAAAAGGAAGGAAGAACTTAAGTAAGGAAAAAGATAGATTTTATAGAGACCAAAATCCTTTCCAGCAACACCTGTGACCCAAAATTTTACAGCACTCTGCTAGTGTCTAAATACTGACAAAGGAAATAGAAAGTTTAGGTTTTCTCATCAAAATGGAAAAACCCTTTGCTGAACTAAATGCTATTCTTTCTAAACTGAACCAGAAGCTTTGTTTTCAAATTCCAATGTTTTTTAAAACCAGAGCTCTTTTGGTTTAGCAAGTATTTCAGCATTCTCTGATTTCTCAACCTGTATTTTCTCACTGAAAAATATTTGCTAAATTGGATGAGAATTCACAAGTGGTTTCTGCTTCCTTATAACTACTTCTTTTGCTCATTTAGCTAACTATTCACTTCTACTATTGTCTTTATTTAGATCCAAACATTTTCAACTTATTCACTTTGGTCTCAATAAATAAATAAATAAATAAATAAAATTACTAGGTGAGGTTTTTAAAACCAATTCCTAGCTATTCTAATGCATTTCTGTAGTATGGACAGGATTTTCAGACATACAGTTTTAGAACAATATTCTTACTTCAGTGCATCCCTTTAAAGAGAGCCATTCTTTACTCATCTGTTCTGTGTCTAATAATAACCCTTGGATCATTAAGAAATAACTAAATTACAGCAGAACTAGGCTCTTTAATGAGCCATAATAGTCTCAATATTCAGCCAAAAGTTTTTCAAAAGTCTCTGAAATGGCAATGCAGAATATGAAATATTCTGTTTAGTAATAAGTTTATGAGCAGTGCTACATTTTACAGCCAAAATATAGTGACCTAAAAATGCCATTCCGCATTGTTCCTCCTATACATTGTGTCCTTAACAAGTCCAGGGGAAAATCTGAACAAATGAATTGCGGTGAGAGCCCGAAGCCAACCAACGTATTTAAATGAATCCTTCTGATGCAATACTTTCCTTTAAAAAATACAATTAAGTCTTTGTATTTCCTTTGAACAGAACCTCATGTTTAATAGCACCAATGGCGCTGTAGTGAAATCCATTTAAAAACTGGGAAGGAGACACAGTAAGTTTTACACAGTTAAAGCCAGCTTTTAAAAAAATGTTGCTAATTTTTGAAGTCTAAGTAAATCTGTGGCAAATTACTTCCACTGACCTACATTAAATAATTCATACTCCATTTTTTTAATTCCTGAAGATTTGTCATTATCTGAGCATTATTCAGTATGACAAAGATGTATTACTCAGAGCGTCCTTTTGAATCAATATAACTATTGAAATGTGAGAAACAGTTTGGCAAGATGATAACGCCTTCAGATTAATTGGCAATATTGTCAGGCACATTGCAGTCCAGCGGTCCAAGAGAACTCAGGCAGAAAGAAATGGTGAGGCAGCGCACAAACGGGGAGGACACGTCGGTGTCAGCTGCAGAGAAAGGGACGCTCTGAAAGGGATCAGAGGAGCCGGAGTTAAATGCAGTATCAGGCGCACAGCACCCACCTCCTGGGTGCCAAAAGGCCCCTCAAACCAGGCTGGCCAGCACAGGCTGGAGGCTGCTCCGACCTCAGAGAGGTTCACGTGGGAAGCATCGCTCAGTGCCGCCCTTACTTTCCCACCCAGTCCCAGCACAGTCCCAGCTGAGGGCTGCAGCCCGTGTTCAAACACCGCTCTGCGCTTACGCCCACATGCCGCCATTTTCCCCCAGAATTCTTTCTAGGAAAAGTTTGCATTAAAAAGGCCAAAGTAGCAAAGCGTCACGCTGTGCAGTACAGAAGCCTGCAGACTTTTCTCTTTGCTGAGAGCTAGCAAATTACCTTGTTACAAATGTAGGCAGAGCAATGAGTAAAATAGCGTACAGGAACATTTCTAAAACAGGGTAATGGCAGGAAAGAAGATTGGTAAAGCATTCTAATAAATGAGTTCCACAGATGTGGTAGTTATTATAAAATTAGCTTTGCATAACTTACCAATATACCATTACATTTTCCCCCAGATGTTATCTGTTACTTGAATTAATTTTGCTTAAGTTACTATTATTGCAGATTTTATCCACACTGTATTTTATTATTTAAGTTTCTGTGGCATAAAACAAGCCCCGGCTGATAGCATTGCTTTTAATAATATATGTAAGAGGTTTTAGTATTATACAAATGGCTGCTGGGTATATCTTAATAGTCATAGCACAGAACGTCTGCTCTCAAAATATTATGTAGATTAAAACCAGCTATTTACTTACACTCTAATTCGAGACATTGGAAAGGTTTGCAGTATTTATGCATGTGGCACGAAGGGAACCAATCTACTCAGGGAATAAATGTCAGGGTTTGAAAATTAGCAAAGCTGAGGTCAAGGTCAGTATGGATTTGCTAACATACTTGCTGAAAATTAGAATTTACAGTGTATGCTTATTTTTTTCTTAAATGAGAAAAGAGACTGGGGTGGTGGTGTATTTGCTTCTTTGATACAAGGCTTTTGTATCACAGAGACATTTTTAAACCACCTTTTCAGCTCAGTATAATCTGAAATTCCGTACCCCTGTCCGCAGAGACTTAACACAAATTCTCTGTAGCTAATCTTACCAAACATAAGAAAATAATTATTTATAAGGATTGGAAAAAATATCCCAAGTTCAGCATGGACCATTTCTAAAGCCTTGTAACATCTTTCAAAGCTTTTCAATGTCCTTCAGTGGGATATGGATTTGATTTTATATGGATGACAGATGCATTAAAAAATGTGTTTGTGTGTTATTCTCCATATTCATATCATCTGTGTAGTTTCTGACTGGATGCCACGCTTTCGGAGACCTGCACAGATTTCTCATATGTGATATTTGTTACGAAACAAAATATTTAATATAGAGTTGACATTACTTTGCCATTCATGCTAAGCATGCCCAGCTGCTTACCTACCAATCTTCTGAATTTCACTTGCTGGAATAAAAGGCATTTACAAGATATGGTTTGTTAGGTGCCTGTATTTCAAGTGGTTAAATTAGAATGAATAACTAATGGTCAGAGAAGCACTGCCGCATCCTTATTCAAACTCAGCTTTTTCCTCTCTTTAGCCTCCCAACAGATGCAAACAAACTGAATCCACTCTACCAGCCTCTAAAGGCATCGCCCAACAGTGTTCTCATCAGCGAGGTTTCTGGGAGGGTGCTGACAGCTCTTCAAACACATTTGCTGCTCTGTCCTGTAACAATACTATCTACAAGATCCAAAGGACTGAGGGATGTTATGAGGCACGGAGAAACTTAATCCAGATACATGATCCGTGCAGTGTGACTAAGATGGCAGAACTGGCTTC
This sequence comes from Tragopan temminckii, assembly GCA_028571105.1. NCBI lineage: Eukaryota > Metazoa > Chordata > Aves > Galliformes > Phasianidae > Tragopan > Tragopan temminckii. The sequence continues at coordinate 3,551 of JAOWBP010052900.1, forward strand.
TGAATGCCTTCACTGGACACATTTGTATTAATCTTTAAATTTGAGTTAAGATTAAGGACGGACTAAACTTGGCCTCTGAAGAATGTTCCTCAGTTGCCAATGATGTACATGGAAAGTCCATGTGCATGTTCCTAGGCAGGAGTATTCTAACCACTGTTCCTTAAATGAGACAAAAGTTCGGTAAGTCAAAGGTATTCTTTATGCTCTTTTTCCTGTATTTCAGAATTCAAGTTAATACATTTTAAAGACAGTTTTCCATATTTCTCAGCTGAGATGTGAATCAACTCTGCTGACAATACATCAGCAATTAATCTAGTTCAAAATAGCTATGTGAAGCAATTTGGTGCCTACACTGACAAAACAGGATCTACGCCTCCCCCCAGGAAGCTGTAAATCAGTCGGTGACATCTGGCCTCAAGGACATCAGAGTCATCTGAAATGTGGTAATTTATATTAATGAACATCAATATTAATTTTTAAATAAAAAGAATTTGCTGCTGCCATTATGTTTACATACGGAATATTATTTATAGTTTGTGTTCCTCCTTTTCTACATTTTGCCCATAAATAATTGTAAGGAAGCACACTGTCATAGTTATAAATATTTTTCCTCAGAGTTGAAGCTTTTACATATCCTCTTGCTGTTTTCAGTAACTGTATGAGGGCAACAACCAGGATATTCTTGCTGCTCCAAGAACTGCTGCCAACTAATGCTTGACTGAGTAGAAAAGGGTGCTTCTACAACAACCAAAGCTCCCCTCTCTCTAGAGACACCTTAATGCAGAATGCCCTTAATATCTACATTCTGTAAAAATATCCTCACGTCCCAGAAAAAAAAACACAAAAATCCTGATGTTACTGAGCTGGAGTCATATGCTTCTAAGCTTCCAATTATTAATGCCAATTTGCAGATTATTTAGAAAGACAAAATAAGAGACCAAAAAAAAAAAAAAAATCCCCACTTGGCTTTCACACTGAGGGCACATCACTAAATGATTCACCTTGGAATGGTCACTCGAAATTCAGATTGCGTTTAGCATTGCCAAATCTCCTAGAGTCAAGGGATTACAAGAGAATCTCAACTTTCATTTAAAAATAAAGTTCATGTCTAGCTTTTACGGTTGCAGAGGAAAGATGAAAAACATAAATCTTGAAAGCTCAAAAACTAGACTGTAAGCAAAAGGAACCAACAACAATTATTTTTAAGCGAGTCTCCTGATTTTTGGGAATCTTGCTCACCACTTTAAATGCCCGAGGTTAACAAAACCCTTTGAAAGCAGTGCATGCAGATTTTGAGAAAGTATGAAGGATTTTTTTTAGTCCCTGAAGTACATCAGGACTCTTCAAAGTGCCAGTCTCACCTTTCCACTTCAAGAGCACCCAACAAGGAAATTGCAGCCAGCTCCCATTGTGGCTGTATTGCTTATTCAGTGGAGACCTAAAGCCTTAATTTAAAAAAAATAAGAAATAATAATAAAAAATATTTACATGTATGTATATCAAGAGCCTTTTCCACAGTAAGCACAGTACAACTATCAGAAAAATAAATCTGGGGGGGAGGTTCTTGTTGTTTTTTTTGCTGTTGTTCGTTTGTTTGTTTTGTAACTAGTCATGTGATCACTTGAGAAAATAGTAAAAGTACATTCTTTTGAACTTAATGCACAGCTAGCATACAGAGGGTGTATGGGGGCACACAATTGATTAGGCCAAAGATTCGCATTTACTTGTGGCGCATCCCTTTTTCCAAATCATTTAATCAGGAAAGATCTGACATGAATACTGAAAATAGAATAATAAAAACGCGAAAGCATATTTGACCAGGTGCATTTTGGTATCTCCTTCTGGGAGATAAAGACTTGCTGCAGTCTCATGCTCAAAGAAAACCCAAAGTATGTGCCTTTGGCAACAAAGTGGGTTAGAGGAATGAAAATGTTTAGAGAAATGGTATTCCTCACACCCTCTCTAGGTGCTTTGTCAACCCCCATCGTCAGCACTGAGCATCTCCTCAAAGAAAGTTAGAGACACTAAGATTAAAAGCCTAATAATTGCTTAACACACCTGCCTTGAATCACAGCAAGGGGAGCCTGTAACATCTCCCACTGGCAATACAGCAAAACCAGGCTCCTCACTAGGGCACCCCTGTTTGCCCAGAGCTGGGAGGTGTGACATAGTTCCATTTCCTACTGAATGGAGTGCTGTAGGAACTCAGTAGGAACCAACAGCACTGCCTCTTCAGCCCTAAGCACCTATGGCAAAAGTCAGGCGGCTCTTGGCCGTATACTGGGCTGGTTTTTTTGGGTGTTACTTCCTACATGCAGCACTACTGCCACATGCAGCAACATTACCACCAACTCTTACAGCTCCACAGTGCTTTCTGTCAGCCCTAAGAATATTTTTCTGCAAAGTGTAGTCACTGTCTCAAGTTGGACAGAGGTCCCACCTCCTGCCTTTATCCACAGCTGCTCTTGAACAGCCCTCTCTTCCTAGCCATTCCTCCGCAAACGGCACTGGCTCCATACAAGACATGTTGGGGACAGGCCTCCCACACAAGTGCCCTATGCTCTGCACCCTCACACCAAAGGACAAGGCCAGCTCTCCTGAACCTCCCCCCAGACATCAGGCGCATTGTTGTGAATAGGCTCCACTGTATCGATTGACTCTGAGCTGATTGTACAGAAAAAGCTGCTCTAACATCTAAAAGGTTGCATTAAAAAAATTTTACCTAAACAATATTGATTCCAAACTAACAGTAAAAAAAAATTGCTTATATAATTTAAAAACTAGAATATAGATTTTTTTAAAAATATGCTACATTAGAAAACTTTTTAAGACAAACAGTCACATAAAATGGTGAGCTTGCATTGTTTATTATCAGATCTAAACCATGAAGTCTTTGCCTGAATGTGTAAGTTTCTGTTAAAACAACAATTTTTCCTGTGGACTGTAAATTCAATTACTGTTTTTATTGGAATCACATTTTGCTTTGGAAACAATCATGCAGAAAAAGAACCGGTAACTCAGACATCTTAAAAACATCTCAAAACAGGCACGACTGTGAGAACAAATCAGTTATGGTAATTCTTCCACTGTGAACTGCAATGTTTTTCAAATCCATTTCCATATTTTTAATTAACACCTAGTTAAAAAAAAAATCTTACTGTAGGTCATTTTAATCACAAATGGGAAAACAAATTTACTTTATCAGAAAATTGACTAGACAGTATTTTAAGGACTTATTTTTCATGTTTTTATCATCCAAATTAAGTTATTAGCATACGTTTTCCAATTTGGGAGTGCAGAAGTAAGCCAATTTTTCTTTTGAATTTCAGAGTTGGGCAGCTTTTGGTTACCTCTACGTGAAAGTAGCCTATTGTAACACCAGAATATTTCATCAGTATGCACACAAAAAACACATCAAAGCTATCAGTATTACAAGGGCATTTCTACATAACTTGAATCTGAAGTTTTCTAGCCAGTCTTTTAGTCAAAACATATCATTACTTCCTTATGCCATACTTAAATTTCATACTCCATTGTAAACAGGCTCTCCTTACTGCAGTACATTCTCATAACGCTGTTTATACTGGATCTCAACTTGAAAGTTGGGGTTAGTTTTAACTCTATCTTATACGTAATATTGTCATTCATATTAATTGAAAATGCAGCTGTGAATACAGGCAGGGTTAGTCCAGTCAACACAAGAGTTAAACAAAGCTTTATTTCAGCATAGCTTGGCTTGGTGGGTGATATGAAAACTATTACGTTTCCCCTTGGTTAGCTGCCAAAGCCAACCACACCTTGGATAATGTGAGGTTGTTTTTGAGTAGGTAGCATCTCCTTACAATCTATCTCCTCCCACTTCAACCTGGAAGGTTTCTGAGAAAAGGAGTCATTTCTGTTGGGGCATGAAATAGTTTCTGGTGAAAAAGCATATAAATCTCGTTCTGCTTTGACTTGTTAGGAAGCTCATAGCAAATCATATAATCGAATGTAGACATATCAACATTTGCTTAAGCAAAATAATTTCTGAAGAACAAAATGTATACCACTCACTTAACTCCTTATTCCTTATAAACTCTGATTTAACTTCATATTCTAGAAAATTAGCACAAACAAAGGTAACAAACCCAATATAAATCTGAGGTTTGCTCAAAGGGGATTTCCACAAACATACAGAATTTTAACACAAGCCCGGATTGCATGGAAACATTTAGAACTTCGAATTAACACTGAACAGAAATTCTTGAGTCACTTACAGAGAATGTGGCATTTAAATGTTTTTCAGCACTATTTGTTGACCTACGTGGATTTCTAAGCAAATATCAGTCAAAGAATTTGTTATTGGCATACTCATATGCTACCTAACATTCATATCATTCCAACTACCAAATACCAACATTTCTGTATCAGTTATATGTCAAACACTCCGAAAAGTTTAAGGCTACCTGAGTAGGAGTGCTGCCTACAGTTATATAAGGGGAAAAAAGTTCACTTACACCAATTAAACTTTGCTTCAGTAATATATTTAATTACACCATGTTTAATACAGTAAAGGAGCTAGAATTTTTTTTCTTGTCAGCATTATCACGGTATTGAAAAAACAGTGCAAGAATTTCCAAGTGGCCCCATATGTGAATATGAAGGGTACTGAGGGTACTGAGTTTAACTGCACTCTGTGTGTTTTTCTCTCCTCCCTTGTATTTAGCCCTTTCAATAAGCTCTATTCTACAAGAACAGGTGCAGAAACTGTGATCACAAAGTCTAAACACAGTGTGCCTGAGACAAGAATGATACATCTGTGATGGTCAGATTTTAATGTGGAAAAGGAAATGATGCAATGATGTCAAAGGGATTTATTTATCTATTCATTCTAGCCACACCTTTTCCCTGGCAAGTTTCCTAAGTATCACAGCAGCATTGTAAGAGCTCAGAAGTATCCAATGCCAAACAGCAGCACCCTCCTAAGAACATACAGCACTACCCAGAAAATTGACACTGCCCACTCTGGAGGTGCCCTCTTTTGGTCTAAGCTCAGAAGGAACATCAGGAACACCACGTGTCTGGACTGCCAAGCAGAAAAGTTGAAGAGAGGGTGGAAAAATCAGTAAGAGCTGGCAAAACTCAGCTGGCAGTAGAGACAAGGGGGTATATAGAGACATGGAACTAAACTGGTTCTGAGTAAGAGAGACCTATTCAATGTGCGGAGACTTGTTCAATGTACAGGGCAGAGGCAGAGTGGCCAAATGGATTCATTGTTACCACTCTGGGAGCAGAGTCCAATGCTGAACATTCATTATTCCAGTCTCAAATTTATCCTCGGCACCAACTGCCATGAAGCAACAGAAGGTCCGGCACGTCCTCCCACAGTGCCTATTTCTACCAACCCAGGATTTTAACTAACGTTTCCAAAAGAATGCATAACCCAAAGATCACAACAAAGATAGCACTCTTGGAGACTCCTGGACATGGTCCCTGATCTCTTCCTTATCAACGTCGGACTGCTTCCCTCTGATAATCACTTGTTCCATCTGTACAAAATGTCATGTACCCTACCTCCTCCTGCTATATGATTATTTTGATTTTTATATTTGGCAGAATGTAATGCAACTCTCACCATTGCTCCCAGGTTTGTGATTTTATGTTGGCCAGAAATATTTACCTGTGCACCATAACACTTTCAACAACTGACACAATCCATCTTTCTGTGCATACATGCTTATATATCTGTAATTGCTAATTGTTGTTTAAGTGTAGAAGGGCTAGGGGAAAAAAAAAAAAAAAAAAAGCAACATAATCACAACAAAATGGCCTTTAAAGCAGGAATCATTAACATGACTTTAAAAAAAGAAAAAAAACCCAACACCCTACTTGCCCAAAAAATAGACAAGTTTATGTATAAGTCCTCTGATTCTGCAAACTCTGACTCCATATTTAAAGCACTGACTGGTTTAAGTGTTCTTTGCAGGTATTCATTAAATCATCCATACACCCTAATAAATCTTGCTGGATGCACAGCTCCATGTGGAAGAAATAAAGCTGATAGGAGATACTTTTTAAAAACTTGGCCCCAAAAACACAGACAGGTTCTTTTTACTTGATAACAACTAGCTTTGCAGAAATATCTGTCTAAATGGTAAATTAGTCTGAGAGCAACATCCTCCATCACTGAAAGACTCCACAGTGCGCTTGTAACACAAGTGACAGCCAACAGCCAATTGAAACACTTCAAGTGGATTTTTTAAGCCTTAAAATTATTAAAATTGTTGATTTAAAGTAATTATATTTCAACCAGTGTTTTACTAGTTCTCTCCCCACCTCCGCTGATTTTAATTTTCTCACTTGTCAGCATCTCCTGGCAGTGAGAAGAAGAAAGACCTCAAATCTTTGCTGATTGCTTTCCACACAATCTGATTTCTATAAATTAGAAGCTGCTGATGGGGAAACAGACAGCAATACCCTTTGATCAAGATACACATCTTGATCTCTTTTATCATTTTTTAAAAAACAATAATATTACAACAAAAAAAATCATCATACAAGCTTTTCGATCAAAGTGTGTCACTGTCTGCTTCCCAGTCAACATACTGCCAGTGAATTGGCAAGGTGCCCAGGAAGAGCAGGCAGCAGCTGGTGGATTTGATTACCATCTGCATATCCACTGATGTACAACATATTATGTCTCCACCTAGTGGGCAACTGCACTTAACAGGAAATTTGAAAATGGGCTGGAGTCCACTTTCATGGAGGACAGAAGGAGCTTTGCTGGACTTCCCACCAGTAGACCTGGGCTCTAAGGCTGTGTCATGTTGGATATCATCTAAAACAAAAAAGGCACCAAAGCCTTTTGATTCTCCCAGCAAACTAACAAATCTTTCTTACACTCCTCAGCAGCCTGGAAGACTTACCAAGCAAATTTTGGAAGTGTAAAAGAGAGAAAAGGAAAAAGTACATGAGAGCAAGGATGCCATTAACACCCAGAGCTCCATAAATAAATAACAAGGAATGAGATAAAAATGCCAAGACAACATCTTTCTTTAAGAAGAACTAAACTACAGCATATTAAAGCACTACCTCAGCTCCTGGATAGCAAGACAGGCAAAATACTGCATTAACTTTCTCATGTAGTTTCAGATATTACCCTTGACTTGCAAAACAGACTGAGTAGCAACAGGCAACAAAAGATAGGCAGACCTGTTTTTCAGAAAAGTGCCACTGAAATCGTCCTTGGGAGACAGATTTTAGAATCCGTGTGATTGTTTAGATATAGGTGAAACTGAGGCACAAGACAGTGCTGTGACAGCTCTTATCTGACAGACAGAGGACTAGAACAAGTAGTTATTAAAAGACTAATTCTACCACAGTCATTATGCCAACCTCCCTTCCATCGATTACCATCCTTTTTGACAACAATTCAGCAAGCAATGTACTGACTGGACGTATTTTATGCACAGCCACCTAGTGTGAAAACTGCATCCTAATGAAGAACCATCAGTAGAGCAAAATGAAATAAAAAATAACAAGATCATACTATTGATTTTTTTCCATCCACATACAGACTAAACCTAAATTCCCTTAGCTGGAGAAATCTTTTGAAATAACTCTCCAACACGGCGTGATTACATTTCATTTAATGACTTCTCTTGGGTGCATGATAGGTCCTAAAATAGCTCTTCTTTTTCTGCATATCTTTTAATAAAGTTGTTTTTAAGGAGCATTTTGATTTGACACACCTAAACTGGTTACAGAAAAGCATCTTCTGCTTTTATCATATACTTCTTTGCATTAGAAGCAAGTTTATTATTCTATAAATAATTCATTCAAAGAAACTTCAGTTTAACAGTGCCTAATAGACACGATCATTTAAGGTAGCATGCTGACAAATTTCAGCTTTAAATCAGAAGCTGATCTGTCTTCATATTAAAAAAATCCTGCAACTTATCAGAAAAACAAACATCATTTGTGCGAAACTCAGGCATGAGTGCTTAAAAATGAAGTCGATACATGCCAACAACATTCGTCCCAATTTATCACGTTGCTCATTTGTGCTGGAAGAAGATGGGATTTGTTTCAATCTATTCTAATTCCCTTTATTTTAATAGAAACTACAAGAATTAGAAATGAATGTTGTTCCCTCCACAATTTGCTGTGATAGAAGCTTTATTTTTCAGGTCAGCACTCTCCATTTTTGATTGCTCAATGAGAGTGCAACAATGGCTAAAAAAAGAAGGCTCTGAAATGTTAGGAAATAGAAACTGCTGACTACCTGGTGAAGGAATAATGATTTATAATATATGAATAGGGGCAATAATTGGATAGCAGGCTGTACTCAAAAAAGCCTTAATTCACAGATCTTGACATCACAAAGTCATAATCCATCGATCTAGCATCAGAATGATGGATTATGACTTTTTAGGAACATGCAGGCATGTCAGCTTCATGAGCATTCCGGGAATTGTAGTCCAAATTGTTTTACTGAGGTCATTTGAACAATTTCAGTTCTTAGCAATAAAGCTGATGCAATAATATTTTGAAATGTAAAAGTTTTGTTGGAT
>JAOWBP010052902.1:0-12101 GCA_028571105.1 Tragopan temminckii
CACTGAAGACTTGTCCTAAGCATAAGCTGGTTATGGATTTCCTCTCTCATGTAAGGATGGGATTAATCTTATATTAGAAGTACCCATCTCTTTCTCTCTATTTGTTAAACTAAGGTGAGAAATTTGATGATGAGATTAAACTAAAGAACTCAGTTTGGGATGACTGCAATCCAAGTCAGATAATTCCACCCCACTCCCTCCCCTCTTATTTCTTACTTTACTTTCTTACTGTAGTCTTTCTTACTGTAACTACTTGCTTGCCTTCCTTACTCTAGAGCCTTGGTGTTTCAGTAATGCCTCAAGGTTTTAATCACATTTCTCTTTTACTGGAGACTATACACTTTGCTCATACGAGGTATCTTTGTCTTTCCAATCCTTTCTTTCTTGTTATAAATAAATGTCCAAAGGAATCAATACTTTTCCTCAGGTTCACAGACGTTCGAAGAAGACTTTCCAATCTCTAGCTGTCTAAACTAATTTTGAGGAACTTAAAAAGTTCAAAGTAAACTATTCACAACTTAAGTATGAGTTGTTTTGAACATTTTTCCTTAAATCCAGTTTTCTGGAATGAAGTATTTTTAACATTGACAGTTCTCATAAAGAGAAACCTAATGATTTTCTTCTGAGCATAATATGCGGATAATTAAGATAATGTTTTTAGCAATCTGAAATGTTTAACTGCCTTCATACAATATAAATCTGTTTTTGCACTCTTTGTATATTTAATTTAACTAGGCAACAAAACAGTAGAAAGAAATATGATGGCTTGCATAATTACGCAGCTATATTCAACATCATATTTTTGGAAGTCTTTCTCAATCTTACACTTGGTAATTTTCTCCATAACTGGGCAATTTAAGATTTATTTTTCTTCTTTCTTCTTTCTTGCTGCATTAAACGTCTGTGTCTGAGCATTACACTTTTGCTTTCAGTTTGCATATGTGTAAGTAAACAAAGATGCATAAAAATATGCATAGCTGTATAGATTTTCTGTATAATATGCATGCATATGCATTTACATGTGTACATACATGAGCACATTTGCATATAAAATTAAAGGGGATATATGTTCATAAGAAGTATTTAATCAATACATATACCTTGGAACCATAATCATATAAATCATCCACTTATTTTGAAGTAACATTGGAGAATTATTATTAATAACTCCTTGATTAAGTTGAAGAAAGCTTTGTTAGTGTGAGAATGCAAAGATTTGTTCAGTTGAGTTCCTGAATACTGCTGGATAATGAACCAATCTGAGGGCTTGTGATTCTTCTGATGCTTTTCAGAAAGAATTGCAGGGAGCAAAGTCAAGTTTAAGATGTATTATATTGGTGATAAATAGGAAAAATAACAGAAACTACTCTACATGAAAATAGTGCTTTTATCTCTGCAATGTCTTTCTCCAGATCCAGATGCATCTTATGTACGTTAGTACACTGTAGCTGCTGTGAGGAGTGGGTCTATGACAAGTCTGGCTCAGCAGTTATGTGAAGGATAATTACATCATGCAGCTGCAAGCATCCAGCTGCAACAAGAAAAGGTGTTTCTGCACTGAGGTTTCAGCTATTTTTCAGGGAAGGAAGTTTTAGTCTTAGTCTCTTCGTACTTGCTCATAGACATGCAGTGAGGAGGAGAGATGGTCAGAAACTGGTACACAAAGTTGCATTGTCCCTGCATTTAAAAAAAACAAAATGCTTAAACATTAATTCAAGTGCCAGGGAACCTGATGAAAAATCAGTGGAAATATTTCTGCCACACTTTCTGAACAGAATATTTCGGATATTTTAATAATTTCTATGTAAAATATCAGCAGACTTTTTCTCTGCAAACTTTCTAAAAGCTGAATATCTTCAAGATTTTTAAGGTCTTTTGTTGCTCTATATTTCTTTTTCAGTAACTCATCGACTATCAGTTGAAAAGATGCCCTGAAATTGTTAAATATTATTACAATAGAATTGTACTTTTTTGAGATTAGACAAAGGTTGTCAATCCATGCTATTTGCTATTAATATGAATCCTGCTTTGGAAGGGTAAATCATATACTGGTTTGCATACATCTTGTTGAGAATTCAGAGAATCTAAGGTCTTGTAGGCAGACTGCTAGAAACAACTGAGAAAGAGAAGAGTAATTTTTGTGTAATTTTAGCAGGTTTTGTAATAGTCTGATGTAAATATTGCTGAAGTTGAATTCAGCATGATTTACTGAGGATTTAGATCACGTTCATTACTTTCCACTTGCATAACTCAATTTATCCATAGCTCTTTTTGTACTTTCCAGAGGGAGATAAGGAATCATTGTCCCTATTTCCCCAACAGGTGATGTCTGAAAGCATCAAAAGAGGCGATTTAACTGACATTCACACAGAACATGAATCAACTAGGAGTGAAGAGAGAATCTTTATTCCCTAAATAAATTCAGTATTGATAGATTATCACATGCACAATCACAGGTCCGTATAAACAGACAAGGGTACTTACATTTAAAATTATTAACACTCCTGCTGCAATTCCTCTACCAACAAAACATATATATTCCAGTTCAACTGGAAACTGCAGAGCATGACAGTCAATGTGTTGCTATAATACTTGTTGTTATGAATTAATTAGCTCATTTGCATTTATACAGCACTTCATGCAGAAGCAACACATGGCATTATACACTTAAACTACATTACAATTAAACAGAACTTCTGCTAATGAAGTTAAGACTAAACACTAAAAAAAATCAATCTCAAAAAATTAAATTCCTCAGCTCTGATGGAAAGAACCTTATGTTTTTTTTTTAAATAACATGATCAAACTTTTAACAAAGGGCAACTACAAGTGTCAGTTACAAGGACAGTGACTGATTGACTGTTCAAGAAGGTAAGTGGATATGAAAACAAGAAATGAATAATATGTAAACACTGTAATAGCTATTATGTATTTGATAGGAGGACTACAGCATCCATTCTTGCAACGTGATAAGCTTATTTTTTTATATAACTATTCTACATGCTGATTTTTTGCAAACCAGAGACTTACACAGTCAATGGTCAAGGAAGGCTGCAAAAACAAAACGGCAATAATTCAATTGTGTTATAAAATGTGAATCAGGAGCTGTGCATCCTGCTGAGACAGAAATGGTCTTAACCTTCTAAATTCCTGAGATTGCTAAAATGAAGTCTGAACAGCATGGCTCACATAGGCTGATTAGGAAATTAAAATTCCACTCCCAGCCAAATGTTGACTGAAGAATCTCTGTTGAGAAAGTTATTGGACCTAAGGGAAAAAAAAAAAAACAAAAAACAAAAAAAAAAAACAACAATCAATTCAGTTTTCTCTAAGCCAGATAAATAAGGAAAAGAAACTATTAAAAAGGATCCAAAGCTTGAATTCCGAGGAAAAAAAAAACAAAACACAAACAAACAAACAAAAAAAGATTAAAAAACAAAAAACAACAACCCACAACTGTTCACAACGAAAAGATTCTTCAGCAGGCACTAAAGTTGTTTTTATTGATATTTCTATAAACGTAGTGGAAAGGTGTTCTGGCACTCCCTAAGATGTAAGCCAGTGAAGTTTGCGAGACACCAGTTTCTACATGCAGAGTTGAAGAACTTGCGTCTCACACACATTCTCATGTGTTACTCTTGGTGCATCGTCTGAAGCTCTTTGCTTGAAGTATGATTCTCTGAGCTCTTTTATTGTCTGATTTATTTTTATGAGTTATTTTCTGACTGATTCAAAGTTTTCCTTTCCCACTAAGCTCAGTTTCTTCAGCTATTTTTGCCCACAGAGAAAATACTAATAAAATCTATTATTAATATCATAATAACAGTAAAAGAAAGATTTATCACTCAGTTTCCTTTATTCTGACAATTTGGAGAGTATCAGTCATAAGACTGAATGAGCAGCAGAAGAATAGACTCAGTTGCCTGTAACCAAACTCTTAGCGAACTTTCTCTTCAAATGCCTTTAATTATGCTACTAATACATTTTTCTTCATCATATCCTGCTTTACTAAAAATATGATTGTCATATTCTGACCTGGCAGGCATTGAAACAGGTCGCCCAGAGAAGTCATGGAGTCACTGTCCCTGGAGGTGTTTAAAGAATAGGGAAAATGTAGTACTTAGGGACATAGTTTAGCGGCCAATATTGGTGGTTGGTGGATGGTTGGACTAGATGATCTAAGAGATCTTTTCCAACCTCTATGATTCCATGATTCTATGCGTCCTACTGGATCACTGAAAGAAGTAACAGTTGCTAAACAGTTGCTGAAGTCTCGTCCAGGGTCTTCCAAGATAAAATCTGACTGTTAAATCATGTCTATTTGCAGCACAAACTGAAAGCTGAATTTGTATCATAAAAATGAAATTTAACTTAAAGGTCAGAGAAATTTCAAAAACACCTAGGAATGAGAATTATAGAATGGTTTTTCAGAGGAAGCATGAGAATGTCCTTTGATTTGATGGATCTGTAAGTAGAGTGAATTATTTGCTACAAAAAAAAATGACAAGAGATGTTGGGGGAAGAGTATGTAATAGTAGGAAGGAAATAAGGAATTGTTTTTTATCCTTTGTTATTTCTAATTCCCGTTATTTTTAGAAATGCAAAAACTTGAGTTACGGTTTTCCAGAATAGCACAGCTGGTAACCTCCCTGTTCTGAAAACACCGTGAGATAGTTCTTGTATTTCTCCTACAGGGACCCACAGATCAGTAATACTTTTGTATTTTCTTTCATCAATATTCCCACTTTTGTATGACTGTAACAGTGCTCTGCAGGAAACTTCACTGATTCCAACATTTTTGGGGGCTGAAGTGTTTGGAAAACTTTCTTATAATGGATACTGTTGAAAAAGATTATTCACTGAGAGGGTGGTCAGGAACTGGAACTTTTTGGTTGATGTTTGAACAATAAGCTGATGGCACATCTCTTAAAAGGGAAATATTCTCCAAGAGCTATTCCTTTCTGCTGTTCAGTAGATTTATATTTGCAAAAGAATTTGTGAAATTGTATGTGGAAAAAAACCTACAAGTCTAAAATACAGTCAAAACCAAATGTATTTTTCAGAAAATATATCAGCCAACCTAATTAGAAAGACAGCAAGTTGTTTTGTTTTGTTGATTGGTTTTGTATGCCTGTTTTCACTTTTTTCATAGGAGTTCAAACTGAAACTTTAACTGTTGTCTTTCAGAAGCTGAAGATAACCCATGTGTCATAATTCAAGTATTAAATAAAACTTTCAGTTCGGACCACATCAACTATGTATATCCCATATATCCCATCATATGCAACACTATCTGATTGGCCAAGCTGCCTGTGGGATTTTGCAAACATGGCATTTGCCCTCTACTATTATAAATTTTGGAAGTTATGGTCGCCTGAGATAACTTTTTTCAACTCTACTCAACAGTAATCCTGCAGGGTCTTGATACAGTAGAGGCCAAGGAGATGGTAGGCTGTTCCCAGTGCGTACAGCCTTATCCTGTAATCATAGAACCACAACCACAGACTCTTTTCAGTGGTGTGTGGAGACAGGACAAGGGGAAATGTCTGGAAACTGCAGCATAGGAAGTTCCGCACAAATGTGCGCAAGAACTTCTTTACGGTGAGGTGACGGAACACTGGAACAGGCTGCCCAGGGAGGTTGTGGAGTCTCCTTCTCTGGAGATATTCAAGACCCGCCTGGATGCCTACTTGTGCAACCTGCTTTGGCAGGGGGTTGGACTTGATGATCTCTGGAGGTTCCTTCCAACCCTTACGATTCTGTGATTCTGTGAAAATTACAGAATCATTAAGGTTGAAAAGACCAATAAGTTCATCAAATCTAAGCATCAGCACGTCTGTGACCAATCTAGATTATATTGTCAGTCCCATGTCTACCCTTTTCTTGAAAAACTCCAGAAACAGTGACTCCTCCCTGTGCAGGTTGTTCCAGTGTATTACTGCTCTTTCTGAGAATAAATTTTTCCTAATATCCAACCCCCCCCCTGGTACCACTTAAGGCCATTCCCTCTTGTCCTGTCCTGTGCCACAATTCAGGGAAGCTGAATGGTAATATGTGCTGTAGGGGTGATCTCCTTCCTCAGACAATGGCATATGAACCGCATTATGGGAACGTGAGAGAATTAGTGGTATTTGACCAAAATAAAATTGTAGCTGTATCAGTAGTCAGCAGTAAATTTGAGCATCCTAATGTAAATGCTGACAGTTATAAGCTACACATGAATAGATAAGCCAAAACAGGGGACTGGGTGAAACAGAGTTTGAAATAAATAAATATCTCACACAGAAGGAGGAAGGTGGGGAAAAAAAGAAAGAAAAAGAAAGAAGAAAAAAGAAAAAGGAAGGGAAAATGTAGCTACGTGTACACCCAGGAAAAAACATGTCAGTCTTCCTCCTGCCTTGCTGGCACTTTGGGCATGGAAAAATTACTGGAGGCAGATCATCATTATTAGAGCAAGAAAAAGATATTCCTAATAACTGTGTTATCTTCCATCAAATCTCCAGAGACAAAAATAGCCTCATTTGCTCCAAGGTTGCAGGGGTTACAGTGTGAGGCAGGAACCACAGAAAAAGAGATTGATACCAGGGATTAAAGATCACAGCTGTACAGAGAGGAGGTTGAAACAAATTTGAGCTATTTCTAAACCCCTGATGAAAGAAAATGGTGCTTTGTTAGAGAAGGTGACAACTGAAAGATAAAACTAGAAAGAAAACATTTTAATAGTAGAGCTGAGCATAGTGTTGGTAACGAAACTGAACTGCAGTTTTGCTTAGTTTTGTGCTTCTTCACAAAGCAAAAGGTTGGGCCAATTCTCAAATTGAGCAATCCTAAGCCAATTTATTCTATCTTCAGGTAAAAATGATATGGGGGAAATACGATTTTACTAGCTTGGATTCAACCCAGCTGTCCAGCCTGATGCACCAGACTGTTTCATTCTGTTATTAAGTTACCTCAGGCCTGACTATGGCAAAGCAAAGGTTCTTCTATGCGAGGGGCTGGAGCAGCCAAGCTTTGCAAAGCTCAAACTAAGCTGGGATGCGATCAACTGACGGAGTTACAGCGATGGCTAGTAAATCTGCTGACACAACAGGTATTAAATTACAGGTTGTTAAGGATTCCACTATTGCAAGAAGTGCTAAGTAGGAAAGTTTCTAAATCTGACATAGTAACAGACTGATGTCTCTTTTATGTAAGATAGTGAGACCTAAAATGCACAATCAGACAAATGCATAATACTATTAATATTACACTTGCACATAAAATGGAAAACTTATCACTGAGACATTCTGAAGTGACTGTTCCCTTCAAACTGGTGGAAACTGAGCACAGAAGAAAAAAGAATCTCTTCCTAAATCTGTCCATATTCTTGTCGTTACAAAGATATAAACATAAAGCTAGCTTCAGAAGGTACAAATTTTAAACAGGAAAGGCCAAACTCTTAATAAAATAGTTTAGGGAATTCCTTTACTTTTATTAATTTTTCCGAGATGCCAGAAATCTCCTGCAGTACCCACCTCAGATATCGTCTGCCTACTCAGTTATGTTGATTCACTAAAAACATTTATATGATATTTACTTACTCTGTAGAATTATAACATCCAGTTTTCATCAGATGAGCACAACCTAGATGCCTTTATTCTCTGTTAAATCATTTGACCTTCTAGGAGCCCCATTGTGGTTGTCTGTCTCATGGGGATATGTTGCAGCGGTGGTGGGAATCTCGAGGAATTTGATGTCTTGCTGGGTAATTTGTCCTATTAAGTCATCACCATGTAAGTACCTGAGAAGCTTCAATAAACTCAGATTTTTATATATGTGAATAAAGATTTTATATGTGCAGATGTATAGCCTGTAGTAAGAAAGAAGTGTCTGTACAGTGATTTTGAATTAAAATTGAAGTCTTACAGTACATTAGCTGTGACATTTTCTTCAATGAATGATAATGACAGAATTGGTAATGGATTAGGCCAAAGAGACAAGAGAAATATCCTGAGGATTTAAAGAGCTATTTATCCTGTATCTGGCTCGGCAATCCTGGAGCAGAAGGGGCCAATTTGTTATTTTAAGTGAGGTGCTGAGAGGCTGTAGAGCAAAGAGACATGTTCTGCTTGCTGCCAAAAAAGGTTAAAATGACTTAAAATGACTATAAATATTTGTTATAGAGGACCTTTTGTTCTCTTCAAGGTATTGAAAAAGAATCAGAATAAAAGATTTTATAGTGATAAATCAGTGTCTATTGGACTGTAAAAAAAATTTCTTATGGTAAAACAGGGTTTGTCAGTCCTTGCAACTAACAATGAATGACCAAAATATGCTTAGTGTGGTCAGATATATTACTGAAAAATATTAATTAGCTCAATGAAAAAAAACAAAACAAAACAAAACAAAACAAAACAAAACAAACAAAAAACCCCACCTAAAATAATGAAATGAAAATAAGTAACATATCAGTATATATACAGTTTTGGCTGTTTAAATTTCAGCTGATATTCACACAGGCTGCTATTGAGCAAATATTGAGCAAAGCGGACCCTTTACCTTCTGGATCTTATAGGACTCAGAAAATTTACAAGAACTATTGGTTTTGCTGGGGATGATACTTCTGTCATTTTGCAAAAATGACAACTGGGATACCCAACTGGATTTATGTGTCTTGATTCATCCCCAAGATGTTGAGAATCTCTGCCCAACTCAGAGAAAAACTCTGACCATTAGGAGTACCAACACCAGATATGTGCAGTACTAGAAAGAAAATTATGAAAAAGGCAGAGTTAAGGTTTTCTTTATGTGAAGAATATCTTAAATATTACTCAGCCAGGGTAATTTTCTCAACAACACAGTATCATCTTTGGTCTATCATCTGCAGGAGAACATTCTTCAGTTCCTGTTATCAACTTTTCTGAAGATAGGCATCCCTCAAAGAGTAGTGATCCAGTATCAGTCAGAACAGCAGATCCCATGGTGTCTTTGCAGTAAATTCCTGAGAAAGACAATCTACTCCTAAATTTATAATTCCCAAAGATAAATACAAAAAAGCTGCAGGTGGGTTTGGTTGTTTGTTTACTTATTTTCGCACTTCTTGGAGATTCAGGAAGACATAACTCTTTCCCTCTCAACCATAAGAAAAATAAAATAAAAAGGGAAATTGAAAATTTGAAATTCTCATTTTATCATTCAGTTCCAGCTGACGGGCTCAATGAAATTCTTGCAAAAGCAATATTTCAACCAGAATTATGGAGGTGCAATTCTCTCAATTTTCGTCTGCTAACCTGCTTTTTCTGCCTGTAGAAACACAAATTCTGATTAACACATTAGAAATGATATTTTCCTTAAACATTTCCTTCGTAAATGAGTTGATGATGGATTTCTGCTGAACAGTTCTGAAGAATCCCTGTTTCTGAATCCCCAGTGTACAGCATCATTCAAATTCACAACTTCAGTTCAAGTTGTTTTATGAATGATGAATGCACTCATAGTTCACTCTGTATGAAACCTACTGTGGGCATTTTCCAGGAAATCATTATTAAAATAAAAGTAGGAAGAGACTTTGAAGTTCTGAACAATTATCCATGTTATATTGCTTCTTAGAGATTACTCGCCATTAAGCAGATTTAGGTCTTGTTAACTGCAGAAAAGAAATTGCTGAGATTCTTTACGTGTACGTGGGGACCCACTTGCTTCCTTGTAAAGTACCTCATGCATTTGTTAGTACTACTTCTAGCATACAGTAATTAAGATTTATATTGCTTCAGGATATTTGATGTTAATGCTGGAAATTATATTTTTCCATAATCAGAAAGTAAATGAAAAAAATGTACACTTGAGACTCCATAATTGTGAACATCATAGCATTCTCATTTATATTTAGTTTAACACTACAATTCAAAGGTTTGATCAGAAAACATCAAGATGTGGCAGTCAAGGACATAAGTAAACTGAGATTCATAGACACAGAACTCACAAAAAATTAAGGTTTTTGTATTTTAAAATAAAATTTAGTCAGAGCAGAAACCTTACTGTTCTCCAGAGTGAATAAAACTATTGTTTCTACAATATAAAAACATCTGAGCTGGGAGAATCTATGGACTACTAAAACCAGAAAAATATTTCTAAGAACTTTAAATTTGTCCAATTTTTTTTCCATGTAACATTATTGTTTTAGGATTAGAGCATCTCTGCCCTAAAAAATTTACATTAATCACAGGAAAAAAAAAATTAAATCAGCTCCCCACTTTTGAGATAGCATAGTCGTGAAATCCCAAGGAGAAGAGAGAAAAGAAAGGATAAAATATGATAATGTTGATCCACTTCTGATCTAGTAATTACATGCACACAATCAGAGAGAAAGTGACAATAAGAGCAGAGAATTGATCTACAGATTAATTTTGTTTTACTTTCGTTTTGTTTTATTTGGTGTTTCACTGTCTCAAGACTGTGGCCCCTTAATGCCTGCCATTTTAAAGTGGCTAAAGTGAAATTTTAATTTAATGAGAACAGTTTTAAGGGCTCAAATGACAGTAAGGTGCCAAAAATACCACTTCAAAAACTAGAACCCTACGTACAGCAAAAGAATGCACCTGATGTCCTGACATCCAGTAATTTGTTTATTTTAAATATGTGGTCAAGATCAGAAGTGTTTTAGTTGTTTTAGTTATTTGCTGATCCATTAACACACCATCTCCCATACAGGGAAAAGAAAATCCATTTAATTTACCTGTCTGTTTCTGCCCCTTACCCTAGTAAGCTTTTGACTCTATGGGTTACTTTCAAACAAATTTGACAAAAACACTGTGTGTAAGAGATAATAAAATTCTTGTGGATTTTGTGAATCTCACCAATCAGACAGAAGACACAGGTTAAAATTAGTAAGAAAAAATGCAGAAAGCGCAGCTGATAAATATTCTGTTTGGCAGTAATTTTTTGCAGTGAGCACATTAAAAGCTCACAGTATGACATGCTATCATCTGATCATTAGCCTTCTGCTAAAGTGAAGAGGCTATCCAAGGGACACAGGGTAAAGTTGAGGTTGTGTTGTAAGAGGCAAAGAAAAGTTACAATAGACACCTTCTTCCACCAGGAAGAAAATTTTATTAGCTCAAACATTCACAGAACTACATGTTTTTAATAGTAAGATACAATTTCCTATACTCTTGAGTGTTGCTTGGTTAGAGATAGAGAACATTGCAGTTGATAGGAATGCCAAAAAGTGATAATTATATCATAGCTGATCTACTGTAGCATTAAAATCTCCCCCAGGAAGAATTCACTTTGTGAAGAGATTCTTTGATTTATATCCAGGAGAATTATTATAACTAGATACAAAGACATAATGTGAAAAATAGTTTTAAATTGCTATTTACTAGTAAACAAGTGCTTAAAAAAAATTACACCATGCAGGAACTCCTGAGGAACGAGACAAAAGGTAAGAGATAAATAAGATTTACCTACAAGCATAAGAATTTCCTCTAAGTAAAATTTTCTTCTGGAACTGCATAAAATATTCCCTGGATAAGCTGTGATTCTAGACATCTTGAAATTACTAATGCGTAACTCAAGATCGCCACATATTTTGGATATAAAACAAAAGAGTCCTTACAAAACCACAAGAAAAGGGGACACTCCATCTTAGGAAATGTCCATAAACATGAAAGAGAAGGCACTGTCAGGCAGGGACTTTTCACTTCCTCCAATTCAGGCTGCTCCATTTTGTTCTAAACAGTGAGTTCTTCCATGAGAGTCATCTGGAATCCAGACATGCAGTGACTTAAGTGGCAGTCCAAACCACCAGAATCCAGATGTCTTGTCCATGATCTGTAAGTGCTTGAAGGCATATTTGTGTCATTATTTTTGTAGTGTGAATCAAATGAAGTGGACTTGAGGCCCTATCTGGAGTACTACGTCCAGGCCTGGGGCCCCCAGCACAAGAAAGATGCAGAGCTTCTGGAATGGGTCCAGAGGAGGGCCACTAAGATGATCAGAGGGCTGGAGCACCTCTCCTATGAGGAAAAGTTGAGGGAACTGGGTTTGTTTAGCTTGGAGAAGAGAAGGCTCCAGGGAGACCTCATTGTGGCCTTCCAGTACTTGAAGGGAGCATATAAACA
>JAOWBP010052903.1:0-12101 GCA_028571105.1 Tragopan temminckii
TATTTTTGGAAATGTAGTGTAACTCCCACTGCTGTTCAGCAGTAGTTGCTGTTGGTACAACATTCCAGAGACAACTGGATATAGCCTACAGCCCTCCTGGCCACGTGAGCCTTAAGCACCCTTCACTTAAGCATACTCCAAGGAGTCTTGTGGTGTGTGAATAATTTGGAGTAAAGATGGAAAGCCCTTGGGCTGCATCAAAAGCAGTGTGGCCTGCAGGTCAAGGGAGGTGATCCTGCCCCTCTCCTCTGAGGTGGTAATGCTTCAGCTGGGGTACTGTGTCCATAGAGTCCTGTGTCCACTCCATTGAGTCCTCAGTATGGGAGAGAGATGGACCTGTTGGAGCAGGTCCAGAGAATGGACACAAAAACGATTCCAGGGATGGAACACTCCTCCTATGAGGACAATCTGAGAGGGTTTGGGCTGCTCAGCCTGGAGAAGGCTCTGGGGAGGTACGGTAGTGGTCTTCCAGCATCTAAAGGAGGACTATAAGAAGGAAGGGGACAGGCTTTTAATAGGGTCTGTGATGATAGGACACGGGGAAATGGTTTCAAACTAAAAAGGGGAATATTTAGATTGGACATAAGGAAGAAGTTTTTTCAGTGAGGGTGGTGAGGCACTGGCACAGGTTGTCCATAGAGGTGATGGGTGCCTCATCCCTGGAGATATTCAAGGTCAGGCTGGAGGGGGCTCTGAGCAGCCTTACCTAGCTGTAGTGTCCCTGTTCGTTACAGGGGAGTTGGTCTAGATGGCCTTGAAGGGTCCCTTCGAACTCAAGCAGTTCTACAGATGAAAAGCTGGACATGAGCCAGCAGTGTGTGCTTGCAGCATGGAAGGCCAACAGTATCCTGGGCTGTATCAGAAGAGGGCTGGCCAGTGGGGTGAGGGAGAGGAATGTCTTAATGGGCCCTTACAAGGCCCCATCTAGAGGACTGTGTGCAGATCTGGGGACCCCAGGACGAGGAAGATGTAGAGCTGTTGGAGCAGGACCAGAGAAGGGCCGTGAAGACGACCAGAAGGCTGGAGCACTTCTGTGAAAAAAGGCTGAGAGAATGGTCTTGTTCAGCCTGAAGAAGTCTGCAGGGAGACCTCATTGCAGCCTAGTATTTGAAGGGAGCTTACAAACAAGAAGAGGGCCAACTATTTACGTGATCTGATAGTGACAGGACAAGGAGGAATGACTTTAAACTAAAAGAGGGGAAATTTAGGTTAGATGTTAGGAAGAAACTTTTTCTTCAAAGTGGTGAGGCACTGGCACTGAGAAGCAGTGGGTGCCCCATTCCTGGAGGCATCGAGGTCAGGTCGGATGGGCCCTGAGCAGCCTGATCTGGAGGGGGGACAGCCCTGCCCATGGCTGGGGGGATGGAAATAAATGATCATTAAAGTCTCCTCCAATCTAAGCCATTCTATGGAAGTCTGGAACCACACGGGGTACAGCTCTCAAAGGATGCTCCAAAGATACAGTGGGGAAGTAGAAACACGACAGGTGCAAAATTATTGCACAAAGTATAGTCGTCTTCTCCCTTAAGTAATGCTGCCTTCCTTGTTGTATCTCTGTCCTGATGCCAGCACTGCTTGGGACCTCATCCCCAGGTGTGGGTGCTGCCTTCCCTGCTGTCTCAGGCTCCCTGCCCTGACGGCTGAGGGTCAGCCCCGGCAGATGCCATTCTGGGAACAGAAGAGAAATGTTTAATTTATATTTACTATTTAGGGGGGAAAAAAGCTGTGAGCGTGCTCTTTTATTCCAAAATAAAAATGCTGTAATGACTGGAGCGTTTAGCGCATTGGGGATGTCATTGTTTTCAATTATGTGCCATTCTGATGGGAGAGCACAGATTCTTAAGCTGAATGGAGATTTGTGCTGCAGCTATTTGTGCCTTTTAAAACATTTTCTTTACTACTTTAAGAGAAAACTGTAAAATGGCAATAATGACATATTATTACAAGTAAATTACACTGTAAAATAGCATTAATATTGCAGTTGAAACCTAGAATTTGAAATAAGATGGAAATATTCATTTGCACACGGCTTTTGTTCTTATCAAAAGCGATTTGGATTAGGAGCAGGATTTGCGCAGTGCTTGATGCTCGGTGACCTGACTGTGCTGCCTGCCCATCGCAAAGGGAGATGCTGCATGGGGAAGGCCTGCAGGGGAGAGCCCTCCGAGGGTGGCAGGGATGGCTGTCTTCAAGTGCTGCATTGGCACTGTAGGGTGAGGAATAAAGGAAACCATGTTGCCTTGATTTCCATGTCACCCCTTTAAAGGAGATTGGAGATTGCTCTGGTAGTAGATCTGCACTTCAATCACTTCTCTTGGTTGCTCTGCCACCACTACTTGCTCATGAGTGCTACTGCCTTTCAAGTTCAAGGTTCCATTCTACGTGTGACTGAGATGAGCTCCCCAGGGAGGTGGTCATGGTTCTGGGCCTGGCACGACTTGGGGTGAATTTGGGTGGTGCTCTCAGACATAGGGATTGAATGGTCTCAGATGGAGCCAAGAGTTGTTCTTGTGGGCCCCTTCCAGCACAGAAGTGATCATCACTCGGGTTGCACTAAGGTCCTGTAAGTGGGGAGTCACCAGTTTTGTTATAATCATTCTTTGCATTGGTGAAATGTCTCCCTCACTTGCATGGCACATCTGCGCTCCCTCCTGCTTTGTTCCCTTTGGGTATAGGAGGGGATGTAGGAGTAGATGTTCTTTGTTTGGTGCTGTTGGAAAGAAATAGTTCTCAACTGGTCAAGTAGGTTTTGAAAATAGCATTTCAATGCATTTTGTCCAAGTTACCTCATCATAAAAATGAGCAAATAAGCAAAAATAAGCATGAGAGGTCCTGAGATAAAAGACAGAATCCTTTTGAGTTGGAAGAGATACTTAAAGATCACCTAGTCCTTGTTTTTCAGGTCTTCCACACCGACAGAAGACCCTTTATACTTCATATCTGAAATCGAAACAAACAAACAGGAAGGCAATGCATGTATCACGTCTCAGGCTTGGTTTGGTCATGGTTTGCTGGTAAATGTAACTTTAATAATCCCACAGAGCTGTTCTGCTCTGTGCTTAGAGCTACATATAGGCTTAGGTCTTCACCTAAAGAGGAGTCCATTTTTATAAACAAATTAAGATATTTGTGTTCTAAGTCCTAGTTATTCTGGTTCTTTAGATTGGGATCAAGGATGATTTTCAGTGAGAGAATCAGAATGAATTCATGCATCTTGATTATCTGAATATATTTTTTCATTTGATATTTACCAATGATGAGTGGGTATGCAGGACATGTGTTGTAAACATTTTAATTTTTGCAGTATTCCCGCATATTTAAAGTCTTAAGGATTTTGCTCATTGGCCGGGTTTATGAGTCTGTAATACCGACTGTGCATTTGTGCTCTCACTTCTTCATAAATCCATGGAAACTTTTCAGAAAAGTTTTAACTATAACAAGTCAATGAACTATAAAGAAAAGGTTTATTTTGTATATACCCTCTTTACCTGAGGTCCACAGTTAGGTTCTGCATTAGAGCTTCTTGCTCTCATGCGCTCAGTTTGTGCTTTTGATCATGCCACTCTTTGCACAAAGCAGAGAGAATTTCTGCTTCATAAAGAGGAAAATACAGACAGGTTTTGAAGTCTATAGAAATGCATGTTTGCTCTTATTTTTGAGGCAGGGGAATGTAGGGTTTAACATCTCTACAGTTCTTCCTAGGTCTCTGTGCAATCAAAGTTTCCAAAGAGGACTTAATGGGGAAATCATTTGGTTGTGGTGGTGATGGTATACTCGATACAATTTTCTTTAAAGGCTGTACATTGATAAAAATAGTAAGTAACCTAGTCTACTCATAACAGCTTCATCTTTAAGTTCATGCAAGTTTAGGGAGCTATAAGTGACTAAAAGGATGAGTGGCTTAAGATTCACTGAGTGATACTGCAAATACAAGGACTGAAATACCAAAGGAGTAAAGGATATACAGACCTTTGCCCATTACATCAAGAAAATGAAAAAGTTAGGAAGGGGGAGGGGGATTCCTGTGTTATATTTTTCAAGTCCTACTCCAAAAGGGGTAACCAGCCCATTAGTATAGGTGCCAGGAAGCTCGCTTTTGTGACATCTCACCAAACACACCTACTTTCACTGGACCACAGAAAGATCAATCCTGTCTGAAAACCACCCATTACCTAAGACACCTAATTTATATTAGAAGCTCTCTAAAAGGCACTGTCTGGCCCCCAACCTCCACTTCCAATGATAAAGAGGATGTTTTACGCCGTATGTGACACTTAATCAAAACCGATATTCTTTAACAAACCCTTAACCTCTACCACACAGGAGTCATATGAGGCCAAGGGACAAGACACAGATCCAGCTCAAGGTGGCATATCCTTTGATTAAGATGATACAGATTTCCCATTTTTATCAGGGTTACGGATTCTGGATATATCCCTTTTTGATTTGTCAGCATTAAATTTCAGTAGAGGTTCAAGCCAAAGAGAGACCAAGACTAGTTCTGTCTTCAACTGTGTATTAGGAGATAATTTCTCAGAATCCTCTGCAGTAATGATCCTCAGATCTTCTGATCTTTCTGTAAGCAAGTTTTTTTTCTGGGAACCTGGATTTAAACTATGGCACAAACCTTGCTTGCATCTGGGTCCTTTCTTAAGGAGGAGTATCTAAATACACTTATTCTGCGAGCCCTGGAATGGACCTTTTTTCCTTCCCTCAGGTCTTTTTCAAAGAGACAAACCTTCAAGTGAGTTCTTTCACCCTCCCTTGGATTTCTGGGGCAGGAGGTTTTACTTATGGAGTATACAGTACTTCAGATGAGCATTGCAAACTTCAGGGGGTTAGACAATTTTCACTACCTGCAGTACATCGGATTCTCAGCGTAGTCTACTTTACTCCCAGGTGATTTTTTTTTGCATAACTCCTTGTCCTAGGACTCGTATGTGTCTGATTCAGACATTTATTCCCCGATCCAGGGGAAAGTTTGGCTTGCTTTTCCTCCTTCCAGTCAAAGGTTTAAATGAGAGGGATTGCGTTTTGTTAGGAATACAGTTCTATTGAAATAAGCGTTACTCACTATTACTTGAAAATAACACACTGCTTGGCTGTTGGTGGGAAAAGGAGCAAAGAAGGCCATGTTTGGACTGTCACTTGGATGTCTTTAAACAGTGAAACGGCACATGTTCTGCATGGCTCTGGCTGGCATGGGAGCTGCCTGGTCCAGGCTCACTTCTCTCAAGTGTGCAATACCCTAATTCAGAGCCTGGAAGTGATTTTTGTTTAGGCTGCTTTCCTTTTTATGATCATCACTAATATATATGTGTGTGTATATATATATGTATATATATGAAAAGTTCTGTTTGTGAGAACTGCCTTTCCCCTGCAGGAGCAAGGAAGACACACTCCCTCCTCATGGAGAAGCCTGGATCATCTAAAACTTTCTCTAGCAAAAACAGAAAGATAAGATTTTGTGTGTCTCCAGGATTCCAAGGAAGAGAAGTGAATGGGAAGCATTGGTTTTCAAAACTGTCGGGCCTTTCTGTTTCTTTAATATCATAGAGGAAGAAAAGGGCTATGTATATAGATCACTTTTTAAGAGAGAACTTCAATCTGAGGGAGACCTGTAATCATGTCAAATTATCTTTAAAGGCAACTTCTGTTTCATAAATGCAAAGCTGACAGGCAAAGATCTGGAGGACTGGTTTTAGTTTATGGCATATCACATACATCAAAGGTCAGTCTTTTATTCTCCTGTCCTCTGCTTTTTAAAATCTTCATTAATGAACAGAAACATATTCAAGGAGAAAGACTATGATCTCAGCTGCTTGTTTCCAGCTCTTTACCCATCTTGACTTCTTAATCAGAAAATTAATTGGGCCTTGAAATCTTATTTTTTGCTAAATCTCTGCAGATTTAATCAGGGTGTTCTGCTGGAAGCAATCTTTCACTTAAAATTTCATAGCACTGCAGCTAAAGAAGCCATGTCATTTCCTGCATCAAAACATCAAAGTTGTGGTTGCTTTTTAAACTAAGTATGTCCAATGGGTCAGTTCTCCACTCTTTGCTCTAAGGGAAGACTCTCCCTTATTTCTACTGGGGGTGAATCTGCTCTACTGCAACGCAAATGAGTGAATTGCCAGGGTGTGAGGCAGAGCCTGTGCACGCCATGTGCTTGGGTGGGTGCTGCTGGCAGTGTGGAGGCTTTCTGAGGTTCTGGTTGATGCATTCCGAATCACACGTGGTGGGACAGGCAGCTGGTAGGGAGCTTTTACCTGAAATAGAGTAAAGCAGAATTTGGTAATTCCGTAGTAAAGCTGAGCGTGTCTGAAGCAAAACAGCAGCATGTGGGATTTTTACTGTGGTTGTTCAGCTTCTGCTTGGAGAGCGTTCTGTCCCTCTTGCTTTGGGTTATTAGTTTGATCTGCAGTGCTGATCCATATTGACTACAAATGTCGTTTTGATGTGTTTGAAACATGAAGAGATTTTGTGAGCTACCGTATGGGCCAAGTGCCCTTGTGAACACTGCAGTCACTACAGCAAATCCTTCTGCAGGGGTGGGTGCTCCCCTGTGTCCCTTCCTTGCCCCAGCAGCTGCTGGGGTTTGCATTGCTTAGAAATTTGGTGTTGCAAAGCAGTGAGATGCAAAGTGTGGCTTGCCCATAGCTGCATTTGGTTGACTGTTTGTTATGTCCCAGTGAAGATTTTTGTTCATGGACTACACAGGAGGGTAATGTTTCCAGATCTCAAGCTTTGCTTTTGCAGAAATTTGGCTCTGTAGTTCACAGGACAAATGTGCCTGTAGGAGGCCAGAGGGCTGGATTAAGGCATTTAACAGCTTGCTCAGGTTGACTTTCCATATGGGGTCACTTAAAAACTGTGCAGTCCCATGGCAAAGTGCCAGGTTTGTGTTTCATTTTAAATTGGTGCATTTCAAAGAGGCTTGTGAGTGATGGGGGAGGGAGGGATGCTGGCTTTCTTTTTTTTTTTTTTGGCTTCATTTTAACCCCCAAATTTGTCCCCACTCTTAAGTGCGTTGCTGTGTGATGGGGTCACCCTGCTTGGCAACACCACAGAGGCCCAAGGCCCATCATGGGCTCCTTCAAGTGGAAATCGGCTCCTGCTCTGAGGATGAAGAGACCAACCCACTGTCCTGCTGTCCCATGGCGTCTGGCACGTGTTCCCTGCTTTGCAAGGGAAATTGGAAAAGGTAAGAAACCCAGCACCACCTGTCTGTTCCAGCAATCTCAATACCATCCATGGAGCTTGGCCTTCTGTTTGTGTTCACAAACATTAATAAAAAAAAACTTCCATATTTGCCCAGAAAGCAAGCTGGAGCTCATTATAGCTGCGTGCTTTATGGGAGCTTTAAAGTGGCGAGCGTGAGATACCTGTTAAAACTTTGACAGAGTGTAATTAGAT
Source organism: Tragopan temminckii (assembly GCA_028571105.1). Classification (NCBI taxonomy): domain Eukaryota; kingdom Metazoa; phylum Chordata; class Aves; order Galliformes; family Phasianidae; genus Tragopan; species Tragopan temminckii. The sequence goes on from JAOWBP010052903.1 coordinate 7,417, forward strand.
CCAAGTTGCTTTTTTTCTGAGAAACATATTGCATTTTCGGCCCTCTGATTAGGCTCTAATAGTGACTGCTGAGAGCTTTGAGAAAATTCAGGAGTGAAAATAAAAAACAGCTTGTGTCACTGATTATGAGAGGAAAAATAACCACAAGGCTATGTGGAATGGTGGTGGCAGGCCAACATCACTATTTTAGAAATCAAATCCCAGACCTGCTGCTTGGATTCCTAGCAGCTTATCGCAGGTGCCTGGATTACCACAGGCTTTGGGCCAACACCACCTCAGTGCTGGCACGAGCCTGGCAGAGGCCCAGGGAGGGCTGCCCTGCTCCAAGTACTCAAGCCTTGTCCTGGGTTGGATGAGCGGCCAGAAATCTGATGGAACTGCTGTGGGAGGGTTATGGTGGCTGGTGATAGCTGGGTTGGCCATGCAACTCTGGCCCTATTTCTCTACTCATCCTGGGACTCCTGGCCTCACGTTGCATAAAAATGCACAATTAAAGGGGAGAACACTTCCTTTTGGTGAAAAAAACAGGTGGATGCTATCAGTTGCCAGTTTGCCATGATATCTCGGTGCATAGGACTAGCTGCCCTGCCCAGGCTGCTGGATGAAGCATCATGTAACACTGGCTGCCCTTGTGCCAGGCCCTGTACACCTGCACACCTTGAGAAGATGGCTGTGAGGATCTCTGAATCCCCACCACATGCTTCCTTCCCCTTCTACTGCTAATTGGCACTTTTTATCAATTTTTTTTTGCACGTGGAGTGTGTTAGCACAGGATAGGGTTATTATCAAATTAATTAGGAGCTCCCTCAATTATTCCTGCTGTGCCTGACGGGCTCTCCCCTCTCCCCTCAGTGGGCTGATTGGCTCCTGCCAGCGCCTCATCTCCAGGGGAGCGCTGCTGCCGGCTCCTTGGTGGCAGCTGCCTGGCCTCATCTCCTCCCTGCTGTCACCTGTGCTGCTTTCTGTCACCCAGAGAGTCCTTGTGCCAACAGAAGCTTGCACACAGCTGACAGGGTGCAAGTGGCCACTCTGACCTCAAGGCAGCCCCTGTGTGATGGCTTTGGACCTTGTCCCCAGCTCCTGGGAGAGGAAGGGGATGGCAGCAGTGAGTGATTGATGCCGCTCCTTCTCATGTGGGTTTCTAGGGATGACCCCTCGGGGCTTTCAGAGCAGGATGGGGATACATACACTGCATCTCGTGCCACACAGACAGGCAAAGCCAACCAAGGCGATCGGGGTGCCGAGATTGGCTTAATTGAGAAATGAGCAGATAGCTGTGTGTCAGTGACTACACAGCTGATTGGCTGAGCTTATTTTATTTTGGACTAATTTACAGTTGTTAAATGGATTTGGAAAAGCCTTAATAGTGGTTATTAAACTATTGACTTAGTCTGACGTGTTCGGTGTAGTAATCTGTGCTCGTGCTTCTCGCTCAGAGGCTGCTGGCGCTGGGGCAGGTGTTGGTGGTGTTGGCTCTGAGCAGGGCTCTGTATGCAGCCCTCGTCCTGCCAGCCAGCGTGGGACAGCAGCACAATGCTTCTGATTTTATATGGATCAGAAGCTGTACTTTCCTTCCTTATTGTTACAAATTCACTCTCTGCACCTCTATCATCAGCTACTGAACCTAGTTTAACTCCAAGAAGCGCTCCCTTACCAAGAGATGCTTTTTTTTTTTCCTTACCTGCGTGGAAGCAGATTCATTTTTCACTCATCTGTGCAAGGAGTAACTTCAAGTGCAGTGCAGAAATGTTACACAGCCACCGGTACCAGCACAGGGCAGGCTGCAAAGCGCGTACTTTATGATGCTTGGATGAAATCCCTGCAAATGAACAGAACTAAATGTCTACAATTCATAACGTTTACTGTCCACAGGTGATGTATAGACTATTCTTTTCTTTGTTTAACCTCTAATATGTTGATGGTGCTAAACGCTGCTACCTGAATACCTGTGGGCACACTCGGTGGGCAGGTGGAGGTGTGTTGGAGGAGCAGAGCTTTTCAACTCTCCAATGTGTAAGTTTGTGACTGAACTTCAGTAGACATAAACCAGGAAGGAGGAATGCTAAGCAGCCAGATTAAAAACAAATCCAAGCATAAAAAAAAAAGCATTTTCCTCTTTCTGTTTCACTCCCTTGACTAGGGCAATATTATTGTTTTATTAGTTGCCCAGTTAGTCAGAATCCCTTCTAGGAGAGCCAGGACATACATTTTGACGTATAACAAACAAACAAACCACTGTGTAGAACCTACCCCGCTGTCCCCACTAGTTTTCAAAGAAAACAAATCAAGTCTGCTTTAAAATATAGTAAAAGGGCTGCGGAGGTCAGAGGCTCAGGGTCTCCCTTTGTGGGTCACCTCTGAGGACTGCTGCGCTGCAGCTGAGGGCTGCGATGTTTTTTATTCCCCATCCTCTCGTTTGATCGCTGCTTTGGAAGCAGCCCTTCAGTCAGAACGAGTTGCTGAACTGAAAGGGGGTTTTTAGGTTGCAGCGGAGAAGAAAAAAACCCTATTCAGTAACAATTACAGAAATGGCGTGAGGTTCACTGTCAGGAGTTCTAGTCCTGAGTGCCCGTGCACAGCCCCGTTTCCAGCTTCAGCAAAGCCTGGCTGATAATGGTGGTGCCCTGCTTAGAGATAGGACTGCCTGGAGTGCTTCCTGGCATTCCAGTAGTAGCACCATGGCACTGCCAGCATCACACATGGCTGAGGTCGGATCAAAAGGCTTGGTTTCTGACAAACCCAGGTAACGGCAATGACAAAACCCACCACGTCACAGCCCTGCCCTTGCACCTCTTGTGCCTCAATATGCTCTGCTGATGCAGGAGCACACCTCTTCTCTCCCAGCAGAGAGAAGAGCTGTCCTGAGGGCTTGGGTGACAACTGAAACATAGACATTGGGAACAGTCCCAAGAAAACTTAGGTTTTATTTATTATGTTTACTTAACTCATCTGGACACTTTTGCTTCCTTTTGCTTTTCTATCAATGGTTGTGTTATGTTATGATGCGGAATACTGAAAACCAAAAAACATAAAACCATGACAGGTTGTTAGTGCTTCTACTTTTTAAAATACTGTTCTCAAATTATGCTGCAGTTGGTTTTCAGTCTTAGACTTGAGAGATATTTCTGTATTTTATATATATAAATACACTTTGAAGAAACATATATATGTATATATATGTTATATACATGCTATAACTGGCAGTTGCTGCTTTTCACATGCTTAGCTATTGAATAGAATCATTCGAGTTGGAAGGGACACTTAGGACCATCTAATCCAACTCCCCTGCTATGAACAGGGACACCTACTGTTTGATCACATTGCTCAGAGCATGATCCAGCCTGACCTTGGATGTCCCCAAGGACGTATCTCCAATAGTAGAAAACAACATGACAGTTTTCTATCACAAAATGGAAAGTTAACGCACAAATGTAGGGGTTCCATGTATTTCTGAGCTGTGTAATACTGCTGTATTTCCCCCCAAGCACCCTGTGAAGCACCCTATGTGAGGGTGCTAATCTAAGTAGGTTACATCAGTTGTGGGAATTCAGTCCCAGAAATGAACCTTTGCATCTCCTGGAAGAGTTGGAGAGGCTCAGGTCTGCCCATCCAGCTCAGAGTGGACACAAGGAATTTGGATTAGATGCAGATGGAGTGGGGATTTTGTCATTGATAGAAGGGGAGGAAAGCACTGAGCTACAACTGTCTGAATGCAAATATATAGTATCTGTGTACCTATTCTGACTTTAAACTATGAAAATCATAAATGTGCTGTAATGCAAGAGGCAAAGCATATGCAAAGGTAACGATATCCCATTACTTCCCCTGTAGAAAAGAATTTTCATAACTCATTCATACTCAATTGAATAAACACTAAGATTCACTGCTGGCTGTTAATTATCCTTTACAAAGACCTGTTTATTGTGTTCAACCTTAGTAAAGGCACAGTTGTTATTGTAGCATACATAGAGAGAGTGGGACCTAAGGGAGAGAGGAGGAAACAGGCTCATGCAGAATTTTAACAAGGAGTGCTGTGTTGCACAGAAGGGATTCGTAGGGTGGGATTTTGATATAATGCACTTCAGGAAATGAAGCTTTTTGAAAAGACAAAAACCTTGCTGCAACTCTCTACATTCATGATATCACTCAGAATTTGAAAGACACCAGACACTTTAAAATTACTGTTATTAAAAGGAATTTTGATGATGATTTTGTATGAAGAGGCAGAAGGCAGGAATTGGCCTGTCCATAATCATACCAAGGCAGATGTACGCAGGAACTCACAAGGCCCATCTCCATGGGGTTTTTGAGGTGCACCTGGAGGCCTCCATCCAAAGGCTGCAGCCTGCTTTCACATTGGCAGGCAAGGCATGGGTAACTTATGGGAGCTTTTTTCCTGCAGTTCCCAGCAACAACAGCATTGTAGAAGAGTGCCAACTGGAATTGCCATGTGGGCTGGGTGCGGTGCTGAGCCACCAGGACTCACTGGACTTCAAAAACAGAAGGACTGCGAACAAAGGTAACTTCAGCACAGTAGCTGAAGCCAGCTTTCCTCCTCATTGCTTTTCCTTATTTCTCCTCTATATCCTTCTTCTCCTTTGTACAGGGAACGTGTGCTCACTTTATTGTTCCAAAAGTGTGTGTTAAAAGGAGAGAAAAAAACCATGTCGTTTCTGGTGGAAATA
>JAOWBP010052904.1:0-12098 GCA_028571105.1 Tragopan temminckii
AACCATTGTTCATTGACCACCCACCAGCAAATGGTCAAATCACAATCACAATCACGTTTATCTTGCACCTATTTATCTTCCTTATAGGCGCATTAACTTAACCCTTTTTTGCTACCCCTGACCCTACAGAAAACAGAAAAAGATAATAACCTTTGAACCTTTCTCTTTCTAACTAATTAACTAACTCTTTTTTTCTAATCTAACTTATCTATTCTATTTCTTTATTCTTTCGCAACTCTTTTCTCTCTTTCTATTTTTTCAAACTTTTGCTCACCAAAAACCAAAACCAAAATCCTTTCCTTTTTGTTGGGCACGCTTATTGGCTTAATCTAATCACCTAAAAACTAAATCAAACAAAAAAACAATGTTTAGCAACATTGTTAATGAAGAATTTAATGAATGTATTTAATATAAACATCCATAGGAAAAAACAACGACAAATTTCTGCTAATAACAACAACAGCAATTTTAATAATAAAATTACTAAATCTAAAGCAACAATTTCTGCTACAACCACAACGACCACGATGACGATAACGACGACGATGACGACGACAACCAACACGGCAGCCACCACGAACACCACCAACAGCCAAGTTTTGTATAACAGTTATCAACATCACATCCAAAACAGCAGTAATAATTACAATGATTATCCCGGTAAAAATTATGTTAACAAAAAACCATTCTATGATTTAGAAGAAATGTTAAATAATTATTATTTTGAAAATAATGAAGATTATTTTGATGGTGATGAAGATGAAAGCAGCTTAAATATACATCATTTTGATGAATTCTATCCAAATGATTATAATGTTCATTATTATATTGATGATGATTTTCAACAACAACTAAATCAATTTTAAAAATTTATCATCCAAACAAAAATTATCTTTCCAAGAACAAACTAACCCACCGGAAATCCAAAAATGTTTTTTCTACAATATTTTCTTCTATTTGATAAAAGAAAAAAGAAATTTGTTTTTTTGTTTTTTGGCCATTTGTTTTTTTATTTTTTTCTCAAAAAACTGAACCGAACACAAACTTTTTAAAAAAGATTGTTGAATTTTTTTTTAAAAAAAAAACCTTGATTTTTTTCCTAATTTAATAAAATTCAACAAATTTAATTTATTAAAATTTTAAATAAATTATTTTTCAAAAAAAATTAATAATCTAAAATGTTTTTTATTATTATTGGTTAATTAATTATCAACAAGTAATTAATTAATTCAAAAATAATTCAAAAGTAATTCAAAAATAGCGCTGCCTAAGGTACTTGCGGTCAACTTTTTTTCAAAACTGTTTTCATCATTCGATAGTACTTCTTTTGAATGGGTTTGGGTGATAATTTCATCAACTTTGGACAAACGGTTATCGAGATATGGTTTTCGTTGGCTTTTGACTATTTTTGACTATAAGGTTCCGAGGGCCCGATTTTTGCAGGCTAATTATTGGGATCAAGATACATCTTTATAGCACAAAAACTCAAATTTTTGGATCGGACCTCAAAAATGGTTTTTGACCAAACCAAAGGGTTTCCAGGGCGCAAACTTTACACACGAATACTAGACACCCTAATGCATAATTCTAGGGCCCTAACTCAATTTTCAAGGTCGGACCACAAAAATCAAAAAATCACTATAGCCTTTGATTTTTGGATCAGGTCCAAAAATTAAAAAAAAACTTGGATTTTACCTGCTCACTAAGCCATAGTATGGAGTGTCAATTATAACGGGAACAATGTTTTTCCCATAGACTTTACACTTAGTGATTTTTGATTTTTTTTCATTAAAATATTTCCTCATTTGTAAATAATCCTTTTTAAATAAAAAAATTGTGGATTATTATTTATTTTTTGAAAATTTAAACAAAAAAATTTAATTGATCTTCTATTGGGATTTTTTTTATTATTTTTTCTAATAAAATTAAAATATTTTTAGCAAAAAAAAACAAAAACAAAAACAAAATGACGAAAATGTTAAATGGTCAATACACTTTCGGGTTAAAAGGATTTAGTAAAAACAAGTCAAAAAGATAAAACCAGAAAAAAAAGATTTCCATTGAACAATCCAGACAAACAAAATGTTTATGTTATTTTGCTGAATTTTATCGGTTTCCTTGTAAAAAAGAAAAATTTCAAAATAATTTACACAAAAAAAATCAACTTGAACTTGTAAATGTTAATATAACGTAACGTACTATATGTTTAGTCCATTTGTTGTTGCCATTGGATGCGTAATTATTTAGCCAGAGAAGAAGAGTTTTTGTTGTGTTGTGTTTTGGAAAACAAAAAACCCAGCAGAATTGCTTGCTTTTTGGTTGGTTTGATTCTGTTTAATATTAATATAGTTTTTGAATATTGTTTTTACTGTGTGTGTGTGTGTGTGTGTTTGGTATGCTGGTTCTTGTTATTGTGCTCACACACTAACCTAACCTAACCCTTTTTCTCATTCTTGTATTTATTTATTTTTTTTCACTGGCCAAAAAAACTGTTTAGTTTTTGTTCACACACACACACACATACATAACACACACCAAAACAGAAATTGTACATTCATAGTTGTATGTTAGCTGGTTGAGTACCCAAATTCTTAAAAATTACGCAGAAATTCCCACTTTGAAGAAAATTTTAAAATTTACCAAACCACAAATTTCCATTCCAACCAAAAAAATTACAGACGATTTTTGCTGTATTTCTCTCGTTCGTTTTTCGGTTTGATTTCTTCACCAATTCACCAAACAACAATCCGTCCTGCTGTTTTCATTCTCTCTTAACCCGTCTCCTAGTTCGTCTTAATTGTGAACACCACCCTATTTCTCAATTCTTAATTGTTAATTTTTTTGTTTGTGTTTTTAAAATTTAGTTGATCACAATTGATTTTTTTGTTCTGTTCTGTTGTTGTTTTAAAAATAATTTTATTGTATTTAAAAAAAAGTATTTAATTAATTAATTAATTAACGAAATTATGGATGAAGAAACCAATAACAACAACCAAAACCAAAATTCATCAAATGAACCACCATCAATGATGATGATGCCAAATAATTTAGAAGAATTTGATCGTATGATTGAAGAGAATGCTTTCCAAGATGATCAACTTTTACCTAAATCATTGATTATTACTAATATGGATTATAGAATTTTTAATAACAATTCTCAATTAAGAGTATGATTTATTATAATTAATTTTTGGTTTTTTAATTAAAATTAATTTTGTTTTTTGTTTTCAGAGTGAATTTGAAGAAACATTTCGACAAATGGATAATGAAGTAAAATTTTTATATTTTAAAAGCTTTAAACGTGCACGTGTGGATTTTAGTACAAGTCAATTAGCTATAAAAGCTAGAATTTTAATGAATAAATTAAAATTTGGTGATGAATTTATTAATTGCTATTTTGCTGAGGTAAGTGGCATCAATTTTTTTTTAATTGTGATTAAACAAACAATTAATTTTAATTATTGATGAAAGGTGAACGAATCACCATCAAGCAATGATCTATTGAAGCCACCAGCATTGGAGAAACAATTTTTAATATCACCACCCGCCTCACCACCAGAAGGATGGGAACCGGTGGAAGAAGCACAACCAGTATTGAACATTGATCTACAATCAGCATTGGCTAATTTATTACCTGGTTCCACACACCAACTTCATCCACCATCACTCGATCAACCAGGCATCGTGGTACATATCTGCTCCACTGGAACTGATAAACCAAATTCTAATAACGATAATGATAACGATGAAGATAATGGAGAAATGTCATTCAATATTAAAAATCGTACCATGAAAATAGCGCAAACACCTTGCCCTCCATCCATGCAAAAATTACGTCAACAACAATGATTAGGATTTGATTTGATTTGATGATTATCGGCACAATTTTACCAATTTTTTTTAAATCAACTATCAATCATCAAATTAAAATTAATCATCAAAAATTTAATTTAATTTAAAAAACGAAACAAATTTTAGTTTGCACACACACACACTGGCGACCTCTGGTGACACCATAACTAATTAATTTATTTAGTTTGACCTTTTTGTTTTGTTAATTTAGTTCCTAACAAAATTTTGTTAATTAAATCTGTTAATTTAATTTTTATATTTTTAAAAAATTGATTGACCTTTGACCTTACATGTATTTATTTAATGGGTTATGTATTTTTGTTTGGTTGGTTTCAGTAAAATAAATTGTATTATTTTGGTTTTTTTTAAACAAAAAGTTATAATTTTGTTGTACAAAATCAAATCAAGTTCAATTAGTTTAAATGGATTCATGTAGTTTTTTCTTTATGGTGGTGTTGACCTGTCATACCTGAAATCTTTTAAAAATTTGATTGATTCATTTTCATAAATCAATCACCAAAAATATCGATTGATTCGACCTGATTGCTCGACTTGGCTGATGTTTAGGCAGGCCCCCTTAAAATGGAGCATCACCCATTTTGCTAAATTAATCATCCAAATTGCTTGTTGTGTTGTTGTGTTGTTTTATCATAAGAAATTGATCAAGCTTTGCCAAAAACAACAACAAAATCAAAGATGAATGCACCAAAAAAGATGCGAATGCCGAATATAGCCAAGCATAAATTGCCTTAGAGACATTTTTTCGTTTTCGGGGGTAAGAGTGAGTGCTCTCACTAACAAACCATCACTATTGCATTGAGAGATGTGGTAAGTGATTGATAAGTTAGCCATCAATTCGTCATTAAATATAAATATATCGTGCCAATCTTATACCACCTTGCCATGCCAGCTATCCATACCACCTCGCTCTGTCTGCCTCTCTCTCTCTCCTATGACCGACCCTGTGTGTGTGTCGTTTGGTTCCACCAAAATGAATTGATTAAAAGCCTAAGGCATTTATATTATTTTTTCTGTTTTTTGATTGGGAGTGTGTTAATGAGAGGCACATCGATTCAATGATCATCATGATAATCATAATGATGATATGACCACCACATTGAACAACAAGATCACCCAAAACCACCAAAAAACAACCAGCATTGCTGCTTTTCCAATAACCAAAAATACAATCAATGTTAAATGTGTTTCTATGGCAACCAAATCAAGGTTGTTATTGTTGGTTGGTTTTCTTGATTATAACATGTTTCCATAATAATAAAACAAAAAAACATTTGAATGATAAATCGTAATCTCAATCACTTATTATGAATCACGTTTCACCAAGAATGTTTGATTTGATGTTTGTTTTGGTTTCCGGTTCATTATCAAACACAACCAACAAAAAATTAACCTAGAAAAATAATTGATTAAAAACCCTCATTGAAAAAAAACAAAACAAAACAGAATTCTGCTTATATTTCTCATATTGACTTGTTTTATCCTAGTGTTAGCTAACATTATCCCTCCATATAGACAAATCTCTTGTTTTCATATGAAGAAAAAATGCCATTCAAATATTTATATTCTGCTTCTGTTACCAAACGAAAATTGTATAGGTGTGTAAAAAGATGTGTATAAAGAGGTCAAAGGTAAACAACGCAACCAAAGTGATATAGGGATGTTTTTTTACCTTTAACCCTTAGTTTAGTTAGCAAGATATATCAATATACAGAAAAAAAATTAAAAAGAAACACTAACGATCACAAAACATAAAAAACTAGTATTCTTCATTATTTATCAGCTATATCAGGCAGCTTTAAAAAGGAAATGTTGTACGATGTTCTCGATGATGATGGTGGTGATGGTAGAAGTGAAAAAAAGATATCGAGAGAATATTTGGCGAGGTTATTCTACCAGCCAAACCAACAGCAAAAAAAATATGTTTGCCTGTTAATGATGATTATGTTTGAGAAATGGTGTTTCGTTTCCTTGGTTTGGTCGTCGGTTGCTTGATCACTAACCCTGTTTGTGTGTGAGTGTGTGTGTGCAGAAGAAAATGATTGACTGACTAGCTAGATGGACCGCATCACAAATCATCGACCGGACTCTCACTCTGACATCAACAACGAATAGAAAAAACATGCTAACATCACTTACAACAAGCTAACCTTTATACAATCAATATAACAGCTCTACAGCAAAAAAAACTTCAAAATCACACACCCTCTCTCTCGTTCTCTCGGTTCTCCTGAAGTTCAAATTTTTTTTGTTGTTTAATAAATAACAATTATAATTAATTAAAATCAAATCAATCCTGCTATGTTTTCGGTGTGTTGGGGTTGTATTGCTGCTGCTGGTTGTATGATTCACACTAAAAAAACAGACATTAAACTTAATTCACTAGCAGCACTCGTATAAGCATCACATCATTTAAATCATTATTATAATTTGATTTTAGTAAACTAACACTATTATTTTAGGTTAACTTTTACACACAAAAGCGAAACAAATTTGATTTAACCCAAAAAATGCTTCAAATTGAGAATATCTTGTTTGGTTGGTTTGCTTGTAAAACATGTTATTTTTAATAATTAATGGTGAATTTTTGTGTTTTTTTCGGTTGAAAATTGATCATCGATCAATCGATTGATGATGATGATCATGATCAAGATGAATCAATTTTAACAAATAAATAAATAATGTTAATCGATTCGTGTGTCCATTCGTTTGTTATATTTGATCTACATCTTATAAAATCTAAATCACATTAAATGTATTATTATGATTATGGTAACATGAACATAAATAATTAATCATTCATTCAGTTTTGTTCATTCATTTTTGTCTATTTTTGTCTTGAATTCTCTCTCTCTTACAAACAGGATTGGTTCAATGTTTTTGTTCAATGGTGAATATTCTGCATTATGCTGATGTTTTTTGTGTTACAAAAATCTACAAGTGATCATCATGGATTAGCAATTTTTTTTCGTTGTTTTTTAAATAATTTCTTCACAACTTATTTTGAATTTCAAAAATAATTTTTTTATCTATTTTTTTACGAATATTATTCTCCATACAGAAAACAAGCAAACTAATTTATAATTCACACACACACACTTGGAAAACCATTTGAAAAAGTGATTATCAAATAGCAAAGAAAATGTTGATTTGAATGGTGTTTGTGCGTGAATCTATCTATCTCTCACACTGATTCAGACAGAAACTTGTGGTGAACTATCATGTTGTTATAACTCACAATATGTGGTCTTGTCCATATAAAACCACCATAACAACAAAAAAAAGCAAATCACATTTCACATGTTCAATTGGTGTTGTCTTGCATGCAAATTGCTGTGTGTTTCAGCAATTTGAGCCAACCAAACACATCATCAAAAATTATTTTTTAAAAAAAATTGATTTGACCTAATGTGTTAGATCACATTTGAAATTGATGAACATCGAACCAGAATACAGCATTATGGTTCATCTTGTTCAAAGGTCACCAAGCATTTTTTTGGTAGATCGTTTGTCATGTTTGTGATTTGTAATAGTTCTGTTAATCATTAATTGCTAATGCTGTATATTGCTGTTAGCGTGTTAGCGCAATGATGCTTTTTTCATATGTAAAAGTGATGAAAATATTAAGACATTCTTGCTTGTGCAATAGAACAACCTGAACAAACAAGCATCCACTCTAGATGTTGTGTTTTTTTTCACCAAATGTTTCATCTCATTTCACATTCATTTTGGATGTTAGTGTCGGCCTATGTTTTATCACTATTTTGACTTTTGGCTAGCTTACCTGTTGAATATTTTTTCTATTGGCTAGACAAGTTTTTTTTCTGCTGTTGTTGCTAGACCTAACAACCAACCTTGCAAGCCAAACAACAACAACAAGAAAACAGCCAAGCAATCTCAATTACAGCATTGAGAAAATAACAACAAAAACAGCCAACCAAAAGCAATTATATGTTGATGATCAACTTAAAAGAATTATTATGTTGATTATGATTATGCAATTGATTAGGCGATGGCCAACTAAAAAAAACACAACCAACCCACCCACTATAACAGCAACTACAACAAACCAGCCACCATAATTCGGCTGCCTTTTTTTTCAGTCACTTGTTGCGCATTCGTTCGTCATCGTTGCGCAAGTTGTTATGCTGCATATGTATGGGTTTTTAATTCAAAAAAAAATCTAGTGTGCTAGATCCGTGTTGTTGTTGTTTCATATTTCTGGAATTTAGCAAATAAATTCTTCATTTTTCGGAGTGTTCAAGCTAGTTTTGATATTGTGGTTTTTAAAAAAATTTCCCAACCCAAGCATAAGAATACCTGCTGATTATGATTAAGATGACCCCCGATATATGTAGGCGGGTGTCATATCTTGTTTTTGTTTCTCTTCGAAATTTCCTATCCAAACAAGCCATAAGATTATTATCTTTTTTTTAAAAAAATATACAATCAAAAACCTGGCAAAAAATTTCGAAAATTGATTTTTTTTAAGTTGCGCGCGCGTAGTTTGTAAATCAAAATTTTTTTTGTGAATCACTTTTAAAAAACAAATCGAAATATAATTTTTTTGTTTAAAATGGCAGTTATTTAAAAAAACAGCGTTTCTCAAATTTTTATGTTAAATTGAAAAAAATTTATAAAAAAATAACATTAGCTCATCATTAAAAAAGATTTTTTCTCTGGTGTTTTTTTTTGCTATTGCGCTAATGATATTTATTTATTTTCAATGGCTGTCTTTTATTATTTAGCCCCAGTGGCCAAAGGGCAAGTGTTCATTACATTTCAACACACACACACACACACACAATATTCAATTAAACCAGAAGCATCAACTTAGCCAAAGCATCATCGACTTGTTGTTTTTTTACGGTCAATGTTTTTTGATGATGAGCATCAGCCATTTTTTCCTATAGAAGAAAAAACATTTTTAATACTTTTTTTCAAGTTCAAGGTTTTAAAAAAACTCTCTTTTTTCATTTTTTTTCTAAAAAAATAACCATCAAGACCAGCAGACAAGCTACAATGGTCACTCTAGCCATTTTGACCAGACCATAATAATAATAAAGTTTTTTATTATATTTGCGTATATTGATGGTAAGTTTGTGATATAGATTGTTGGTTGGTTGGTTGGTTGGCTGGGTTGCGTGGTATGAACCTTTAATCAGACAGTCTCATCTGTTCTGTTCATTTTCGATTCAAAATGATGATCAACATGCCAAGCATTATAATGAGCACTATGCCAATGTTCTCTCATAGCAATCGTATCACGTTCCATAATCTTTCTCTTATTCCTAAATCTATTTCATCCAATCTATTCCTATCTAACCAAGTCTTGACATCCTGTATAACCAACCAACCAACAAAAATATGAATAAAAATATTTTTGAATGGATGATTTCTGCTGTTGTTACTAAGTGGTTCTCAATACAGCACAACAAAAATATTATTCAAACAAATATTCTCATAAACATGCGAACAACCGAAGAAAAAATTTATCCGAAAATTTTTTTATTGCACTTGATATTTTTTGTTTTTTGATTTTGACAATAATTTGCGAAAAATAATTGTCTGGCTTGCTTGCTTGCTGGTTAGGTTCATTCATAACAAGTGCCTTTAAGAGATGGTTATAACAGCCAACAAAAAAAGAAAAATATGGGCTCGTTCAATGATGAATTATGAAGAATTCTTGTATTTTTTTCCATACAAGATTAAGATTAGATTTTTGTTGTTTTGTTTGGTGAGTGATGAAGAAATGATCATCGATTATTTATAAAGAAATCGAGTGTGCTGTGTTGGTATCTACACTTTGAAATCTTATTTTTGAATGATTATTATAAGACAATATAACTATGGCTCTTGTCTGTCGATATCTAAGAATCATCCACTTATAAAGCCTGTTTTTTTGTGTGCGCAAGCTAACATAAATGCTCAATTATAATATTTCAACATGATTATGATGATGATGACCAAACCCGGACAATAATAATAATTTGTTATGTTGTTGGATAGCTTGCTTGGTTTGCTTTTGGTGCAACACACAAAACTAAGCAAGCTTTCCAACAACAAATATAATGTTTATTTATTTATAATACGAACATTGATTTATTTATTTTATCAGACAATAATTTTGCTGTTTTTTGGGTGAAATATTATGGAGTTTGCGCTAGCTTTCTTTCTCTCTCGCTGCGCCTGTGTCCTGTCTATTTTTTCGTTAAAAGAATATGAACACCAGAAAAGATTTAACAAGATGAATATTGGTGAAAAGCACCGAAAAAATGGTAAATAAATTAATGTTGTTAGTATTTGGTTGACAACTGTTCAACATTATGTTTGGTTCTCTTGTTCTCTCGTATTTCTGGTCTTGTTGAATGAGTTTTGATTAGGAAGAAGCAACCAAACAAACAAAATATACAAGCAAGCATGACTAAATAGGTAAACGAAAACAGGTAGATTGGTTTGGTTTGAAAGACATCTGTCAGCCAGGGAGAGAGAGAGCAAGAGTGCTAAATCAATTACCGGTCAAGCAGTTGTAATACACTTGTTTTTTGGTCTGTTGTTCATGTTTCTTCAAGCAATATAATTCTTTTTATTTGATTGACAGATATATTTTATATATGTTTTCAAGTGTTCTGTATGTGTGTGTGTGTGTGAATAACTTAAAAAAGCAAGCAAGCATCCATTAACGAAAAACAAACATAGTGTGTGAGTGTGTGTCATGTAATACAAGACATTATTCTCAAAATATTGCTGGTTTAACTTGTAAATCTAATTCTCTTAAACAAACAAACCAAAAAAAAATCAATCAATTGACATTGCTAAAGAGGAAACCAAACCAAACCAAATCAACCAACTAACCAACTAAAAAAATTTAATAAAGGTGCTTGTTAGCTTTTCCCAGGTATAATTTTTGTGAAAATCTATCCATTTTTTCCCTATGTAAAAAAATATTTTTCAAAAATATCCTTTTGGTTAACCAAAAAATAAAGAACAACTTATCAGATTTGATGTGCAAAAATGGCAAACAATAGAGCTGAAATTCTTTCTTTTTTTACGAGATCATCTCAACCAGATGTTGAATGTTGACCACAACAGCAGCAGCAGGACACACTGACCACTCAACAACAATTGTTGTTTGAATGAAGCCAGCTCCATAAAGAAATTATGTCTATTATTAAAATAATCATCACAAATCAATCTGCATCTGCAAAATTAACCCATTGTGCACTAGTGTATGTGTGTTTGTATGTAATAATAAACCATATTTAAAAAGATATTACTAAATTGATAACCAAAAAAAACCAAAATTAATATTAAAAATAACAAGAATATGAAAAGAAAGCACTATTATTAATTGCTATGGTCATGTTCAATGAACAAAATGTTAACAGGTCACTCACTGGTCACTAAACTAAAGTCTGTTATCTTGAATATTGAACCGATAAATATCAGCTTGTCAAGTTTGTTTTTGGATGTTTGATGACCAGCACACACAAAACCCTAATATTATTATTTGATTATTATTATGATTCATGTTTGACATTTGACATATGAACTCAGCACCTGACACATCATACATATATGATTATTATTTATGATGAATGTCAGCTTTTATAAACTGCTGTCCGTGCGTCTATTTCTATCGTATCACCTTTTATATATGGTTTTTTTGAAAATCAAATAAAAATATGATTTGATTTGCTTGTTGAAAGCATATTTTTTATGTGCATGTTTTGTGCTGTGTTTTTTTGGTTAGATCAATATAATTTTACTATTAGAAACCACACGCCGATTTGTGTGATGGATTATTAAACAAAAAACAAATCTAGTATTGTAATTGGGAACTTGCTGGTTGTTGGTTAAGTAAAAAAGCTATCTATCCAACTGTTTGACTTGGCTAGATGATTTCTTAAATAAATAAATAAATGGCCAAATATTGCTATAATCGATTGGTATGTTTGGTAAATGGACATTATTCCTCACAACATACACACATAAATGACCTGTAATGATGATTACAGCACCGGTCAGTCAGTCAGGCAATGTTAAAGCTAATGCTAAATCTATTTGATTGTAAATATCTTCTTTTTTTTAAATGGACAAAACAAAAAGAAGAAGAAGGAATACTCTATCGGATTATTGAACAAGAAGAAGAAGAAGAAGAAGAACTATATGTGTCTTGTGATTGAATCCAAGTAAGCCATTCAATTCCATTCATTCAGATTAATAAT
>JAOWBP010052905.1:0-12097 GCA_028571105.1 Tragopan temminckii
ACTTTACGGTTCTGTTCCTCCCTTGCACTGAGCTGCATCATTTGCTGCTAATGGGGGCGTGGAAAATACTGCTCTGAAACACGCATTGCTTTCTGCTGCCTTTCCAAGTGGGTGCAGCAGAACCGACCGCGTGGTGCAGGGTGACATTTCTAGATAAGAAACAGCAGAATGTAGCTCAATGGTGGAAGAAGGTAGTTTTTTGTTCAAACGTTTCTGATTAAGCCGTCTCTCTGCGAATGTAAACTTGAAATAATGACTGTGGCTGTGATTAAGTTACTGTAAGTTTACTTAAGTGTTGAGTTATTGTCTGCGATTCAGTGATAGCGCGTTTAGGCGGAAAGATTGTGCAACAGGAAGTCCGTGCTGCAGTTCAGAAAGGATTTTGGCAAGCCCGGGTTTGTGGGCTTTTTGTGGTCAAGGTCACTGGATGTGTTTGAGTTCTGGGGAAGCAGTGCCGAGGTGCTCCTGGGGAGGGTTCTCCTCTTTGTTCTGCTGTACTTCGGGGCTCTCTCTGCAGTGCCTTCTAGCTCTGACATTCATTTTAAAGGCATGAGGGAAAATTAGGCTGCGCTTTCGTGTGGTTCACAGAAATTGTTATTTTAAAGAGCTGTGTTTTGCAGTGCTGTATTTTATGTTTTCCTGAGGCAGCTCTAGTGAGAAAAATGATTTTTGAGAGGGATGGCTTTTAATCTCGTTATCAGTTTGGGCTGTGTGGGCTCTTCCCTTGACAGATCTTTTTGCTATCTCTGAGGGAAATCAACTGTGCCACATTTCTCCTCTTTCATCTTAAAAATCTAGTGAAGTTGTGCTTATTTTATGTGCTTCAGCTTGGTTTCAAACTTGTCATTGAAATCCTGGCTTTACTCCCGGTTAAGAAGATGACCATTAACATTTCACTTGTACAGCAAGCAGAGTTATTATATTCAGTATGAATAGGGCTTGCAGTGTCATTTTTACATCTGTTTCAAAACATAATGGCATTTTATTAGTGCAGTTCATGTTTCACACCAAAATATGCAACAAGTCTATAACATGCCTCATTTTAGAATGCTTTAAAATAAATTATAATTTATATTTATAATTTATAATTAAGTTCCCGTTAAAGAATAGCAATTATTCTTGAGATTGGTACATAGTATTGCATGTATTGCATGTTCGTGTTGCATTTGTGTCCTGTAGCACATTATGAGTGTGTGTTTTATTTATTCAGAATGACTGTTCAGGCATGTAACAACAGACGTAGGTTAGCAAGGTGCTGGATTTCTATAAACAATATTTGGTGGGATATTAAATGCTATTTACTGAAATAATTGATAATTTGTTTTTTTCTGAGCACCAGTAGCATTTCTAAGGATGTATGTTAGAGTAGAGGGTAGGTATTGATGGATTTCCAGCAGGCAGTACTTCTCATGAGCATTGCACCCATGGAACACTTGGGTCATGCCTGAGTGCCTGTCTGCTATGGTGAGAGTGCTGCAGTTGTACTCTGGTTGGCAGTCGTTGGGGCTAGAATGAGAAGAGACCAGATGTACTTCAATGACCGAACGCAGAAAGATCAGTGAGGATCTGTTGTCCTTCTGTGTCCCGTCTGCAAGATTCTTTTGCTGTTTGCTGCTGGATAAGCGATCTGAAGTGTTAAGCAATTGCATTCAAATTAAAGCTAGCTGTGGTTGCTAGAGGTACCTCAGGTCAGGTGCTAGCTGGGAGTGTGGCAAACAGGAGAAATTCCAGTGACCCGTGTTGAGTCATTTTCAAGTACAAGAACTGTTTGAATAGGTAAAGAATGTAACTGCTGGGTTGTAGTAAGGTTGTAGTAAGGCTGCTCACTTCTGCTCACTATGAAGATTCCTTTCCCCAGCTGCTGGTTCCCTTCACTGGGTATCCTGTGTGCAGAACTGGGACTTGCGGTGCAGATGGCAACTTTCTGACACTGTCAGAGGCTTCAGATATAGACATTTCTAGTGGGGGGTAGCTGAGAAACCTCAGCCTTCTGCATTCATATTGGGCTAATTTGGATTATGAAGTAGGAAGCAAAATTTTTAAATTCACACAGCAGCATCGTTGGCATTTGCACGCAAGAAATATCTACCCTGCTTCGCTCTGCGGTGTTTAAAACTACTTGTTTTGAAAGAGGAAAAATTCTTGTACTGTATTCTTGTTTTCATTTTTCCTTATCTCTTCAGGAAGTCCCTTTTTTCCACCCACGCTTAACTGCTTTTGTGTAAATGTAATGGTTTAATATTATTCCCTGGAGTACTTTTATATATTTATGGCTTCCATACAGTAAAAAGATACTCTCTGAATATCTTGTTATGAGGATTACTTTTCATTTTAAGACTCCATAAAGAGGATATAAATGAAGCCTGTACTTTGAACTGTTTTTTTCCTTTCCCCAAATGTTTAATGTGTATTTATTTATCAACCTACAATGCTCCAAGTGTGGTGCTGGTTTAGGGATGAGAATTCTGCTCATGTTTTTCCAGAGAGCTTTCAGTGGTGGATTAAGTATGATGCATTAGATCATCGAACAAAATCATTGTGTAAAACTTCTGAATTGAAGCAGACCTACATAGATCAGCACTAAGCATGTATAGTTGGACAATGGATCTTCAGTAAATATGCATTTCTGCTGTTGTAGGCTTTTTTATTTCAGTTAAATTTTAGTAGGAGCAGATCATACTCACATGTAAATTGAATGTTCAGCTCCTTACTGAATTGCATATAGTGCTCTATAATGTACAAGCCTGGGCAAGAACTTTCTCACTCTATCTGGAACTCGTAAAGGTGTGGAATCCAATCAAAATACAAATCTTGGCGAAGGTTGCCTAGACACTTCTCAACAGAGCAGTGAGAGTGTCCTTTTAAAATACTGTCTTATTCCCTTAGCATTTTCAACCACCTTCCATTGTTCAACCTCCTGAGCCTCTGCTGCGTTTTTTTCTTAGTGTGAGAAATATTCTTTTTTTACTTGACTGTAGATTTTGTTCCTGTTTTTATTAGCTTCAATCCTTGAAATCTTTTTCTGCCATCAGAACAAGCAGGCTAGCTATAACCTGTTCTTATTACATTTCCATGGCTTGAATAACTCATCTTCTCTGTTTCTTCGTAGGCATTCGACCTCCGATCATGAATGGGCCCATGCACCCACGCCCGTTGGTAGCATTGCTGGATGGCAGGGATTGTACAGTAGAAATGCCTATTCTGAAGGATGTAGCCACAGTGGCATTTTGTGATGCTCAGTCTACACAAGAAATTCATGAGAAGGTAATATTGCAATGATAATTCTGGTGTTTGAGAAAACACGGATAATTTAATGATTACAGATACGGTGTTTTGTGAGCGATGACAGCATCTTAGATGTTGTGGTTGGGTTAATAGTTAATTACCTCGGTGATTTACTGGTCGTTTATTAGAAGTGATGAACAAAGATAAAAATGTCTGTGTCAGAGTATGCCTTCTGTGCACTGCATCTTTGGCTGGGTCTTGTCTGTATGCTTACCAACCGAATTAGATTTGGGGAGAGCATTTATCTGGGAAAACTGCATTACATGATGTTTTGAAATGCTTCTTGGAAACACTGTTGCTAAGCTTTCAACTGGAAAACCAAATATCAGTATTGTATTGGCTGTGTGAAGAAATTTGAAACTTTTCTGCTTAGCCAACTGTTGGCTTAAAGGATGTGTGCGCTGTGAATTCATGCTAGAGTTTCAAACCAAAGACTAACCAAAAATTTATTTTCTAAAAGAATTTAGAAATGCATTCTAACTGTACATTATCCCAGAAACTTGGGCCTTTCCTGATGATGTGGAGACATGTAGAACAACCAGTGGCTTCTAATGCTGTCAAAGGATTTCTCATTTTCTTAGAGGCATACTCATTTTTTGTGATGATAGCTAGGGGTGCCAGCTGGCTTGTGTGCCTGCATGGTCTCTCTTGAAGGCTTCTCTCAGCACAAAGACCTAGCACCTACCTCAAGTCTTCACTGCTCCTCAGACAGCAGTAGAACCTTTCCACAACTGTCTTTCTGCAGAGGCAGAATTAATTTTGATGAAGTTATTGTTGGCTGTTAGCAGAGAAAGCCTCAACCGCCAAGTATTCCATTACCTGATAGAGTGAAACCTGCTTTTGTGGAGGTAAAAACTGTAATTAATTTGGTGGCAGAGGAGGTCAGTTGGATCTGTTCCAGGGGAATTTGTTTCCCTTCTCCAGTGAAGATTCCTAACAGATGAATACAAATCCAAGTATTAACATAAAGGCTTGTTGCATGTCTGCATCCACTTCTGCAAACAGAGCATTTGGTTGTGTGTACTGCTGAGCGTGCTTCAGATATGAAGGCATTACATCAGCTGAACTGAATTGCACCAATAATCTTGCTTCTCTATAAAGATATTGTTAAGCTTGTTCTATGCTAATTATAGTAACCCTTAGGCTTGTTATTTCAGAAGCTTTTTACTAACTGTTTTAATTGCTTATTTACTTTTCATTTTCTTATATAGCTTCGCTTAAACATTTTAGAGCCTGGTATCT
This sequence comes from Tragopan temminckii, assembly GCA_028571105.1. NCBI lineage: Eukaryota > Metazoa > Chordata > Aves > Galliformes > Phasianidae > Tragopan > Tragopan temminckii. The sequence continues at coordinate 4,528 of JAOWBP010052905.1, forward strand.
GTACATAATGGAAGACTTAATCTTTTCTTTGACTTTCTTATAAAGCCAGCTACTTGCATAAAATATCAATACAATGGTTTTCCCTTCTGTTACTATATGAATGATTTTTTTCTGTAGTCCCTTTCATGTCAGCATTTTTTTTGGTGAGAACTCACCAACAAACTTCAGCTTCCAACTGCTCAAGAAATATATTTTTATCCTGAAAAAAAGTTTCCATTGTTAAAACTTTCAAGCTTTTTAAGAGCTATGGTTGTATATTTTCTTTTTTCCAGCATTAGAGGATTAAAGAGCTTTTTTATGCTGCAACAGCACAGCAAACTAAGACAGCTGGTTCTCATGTTTCAGACAAAAATAAGAGATGACTCTCCTCTTGTAAAGCCCTGTATTCCTTGGTGGCTCTCTGATGCAGATTTGTTCCCCATACAGGAATATGCTTTTGTCAGAACAGTTGTCAAGAGTGATCTTATAAGTTGTTTTCTGCAGCACCAGAACTGGCTTAACATTATTTTGAACTCTTATTCTGTTGTGATATTCCATTTTGAGAGAATAAAATTTTACTGAAACCTAATGCCAGTGTCATGCATTGAAAGAGATCAGTGTTTTTGCTGTGTGCACAGCCAGAAATGTTTGCTGTTGTGGTAAGGGAACCTAAAAGTAACTGACTAGAGATCAAATACAAACAAGTGAGAACGTCTTTATATTCATCAGTAATTTTTTTTAATTTTTTTTTAATATATATTTTTTTAAAGTTCATTTGTAAAGGTTGAAAAAGGCCTTTTCTCTTAATTATGCATCTCAAGACATGTAATATAATGACTTATTTCTGTCTGTCTATTTTTCATCATATTTAAATGCTATTTTAATTTTACTCTTTTCTTGTCTCACACCATCATCAGAAATGTGGCACGTGGATAGCTGGATTCTGGTTAAAAGGACTAAATAGCACATGAAGAATAAGCAATGTCAATGCTGTTTCACTCTATTAGTAAATAATAGCTGTCTGCTCTTCAGGTGAACACTAACAGCTGCACCATCTGTATAATGCTCTGCTTTGCTTACAAAAATCCACGTCATTTACTTTTTAATGCATCAAGACTGGGAAATTCCTGAGTGACGTGATTGCTTTTCCTTAGAAACACCAAATATTTTCCCTTATCAGTGATGTATAGTAAATGAATTATGGAGGTTGAAAGTCAGCATGTGTATCTCCAGTTGTAGCTTTGGAAAAGAAAATAACTGAAACTTGATGAGTAATGCAGGTAATCTTTTGCTGATCTTTACAAATATTTGTATTTAGTGCATATGCTAAAGCTTGCTTCCATTGTTTCTTATATTAAAAGAATGCATTCATATTGAACTCAATAATGTGTCTATAAAGTGTGTTTTCACTAGCAACCAGTACGTTGTCATGATGCAGATTTTGATTAGTCCAAAGGGTGATGCAGTCCTAAAACACTTGGGTTTGCAGTTTGTGTTCTGCCAGAAGATAAACTTCTGTGACAAAAATCACCAACCCTCATCCATTTTCAAATTGGTAAAGTAATATAACATAGATCAGTTCATGAAATGCAGAGCCCTGCTTGCTTTGCATATGCAAAGTGCTCACTTTTCAGTTGTTTGCTTGCTTTGGAAAAAAATGACCTTATTTTTAGAGCTATAGTGAAGAAATACCTGTATTTTGGTACTGCCTGTCGAATGCATTGTTTGGAAATGGTATTTCAATGAATGTAATCATTTTTTTCAGGAGTTGCCTATTTAAAGCAGTATTTAAAATGTTTGTAGATTTTTTTTAATGCATATTCCTGGCTGTTCTAAACGGCACTGCCTTGTTCTTTAAAATGTATTTGATAATGGATGTTCATTTGCTAAAGATCATTGTGAAGGAAGAGATGACAGAACTCCAGGAAAAGACTTAGTGCTGAGAAGAATGAAAGGCTGCAAAAAGATGAGAAAACAAGAAAGCTGTGGTGTTGGGTGGCTTGCATAGCTCCCTGATGGCAAGGAAGTGAGAAATCAGCAGTAGAAGAGGAAACATACTGGAATCCAGAGGAGGGATTTCTGCTTGCCATGAGAGAGTTTGAGGAACAGGATGGTGGCTTAAATACTGTCTTTTAAAATGGCTAGACAGGAATGGAAATGGAGGGTGCAGAAAGAGGAATTTGTCTGAGATTGTGAGACAGCAGTAAACTGCAACTTAGATGGTTTGTGTTTTGTCTTTTCGCAGACAAGCTGAGAGATTTTAACACATGCAGGTAGTAAGGAGGAGTAGAAATCAGGATTTGAATGCCATTTGTATGGATCAAAAGCAGGATGCTAGCAAACGTGTGTGCTAATTAAGGAGTTTTCTTCAGATAGGTTAGTGTGCAATTTAAGTTCTGTAGGGATTTCTCTGTGTCGGAGAACTTCTCATTCTCATTTTATGGCTGAAGAAATAGAAGTATGGAAAATAAGTAGCTTGACTTTAAGCAAGTCACAAATAAATAATCACATGTATTAGAATTCTGCTTCACCTCAGGTCACTGGTACTGCTGGTTGAAAAGCAAGCTGGGTGGTGTGGGTGTGTTTCATTGCTTTGAAAAGGCTGCCAGTGCTGATGAGAATCCTGACTTTTACTGAGAGTGACCAAAAGTACTGCAGTAACTTTGCAGCTGAGGACATTTATTAAAGTTCTTCAGAAGTTACATGTGTATAGAGCTTTATTGATTTTATTTTTTTTAAATTATTTTTGCCACTCCCCATCTCAGTAGAGAAGGTGGTTTGTGTTCAGGACTGTTGGTAGGTATTTGTATCTCAGGATGCAACAGTCATTTGAACTTTTGGCTTCTAGGTTCTCTTTTATTATAAAGACTGTACACAGCAATGGAAGTCGAGCATTTTGTCAGTCAAACTGTATCGTGGGGAGCTGGTGGTAAATGGGAACTGGGTTTTCTCACCCTCTCAGGTGACTTCACTGAGTCATTTGGGATAGAAATTCACTTCAAGATTCTGGTGGTTTGATTTTTTTTTTAATTTATTTTTTTTTAAATAGAGATCATATTAATATCAGTTAAAGTTAGTATGTTGAATTGTTTTTATTTCTTCTACAGTTAATTGTTTAAATCTGCCTTTTTGGTTTTCAACTTCAGATTGCTTCCAAGTAGCAGTTTGTTCCACCATAGGTGTTCTTCCCAAAAAAGCCACCAAAAAAAAAAAAAACAAAAACAAAAAACTAAACACTTGTTTGCTTCCTTCCTCATTCCAGGTTGACTTGCTTTTTTTGCTGTCTCTTGCCCTGTTCTCTCCTTCTGTCAGCCAAAATCTCTCTCCTTTGAGTGGTTTACTATTCTTTCTCCTGCATGGCAGCTTACGCAGCCAGCACTTCTGTTTTTTGTAGCCTTGCTCTTTCCCTGCTCTTTCTTTCTACTTCTTTACCTTGGAGGCATCACAGGCCGTTGAGGTTTTTGTGTTACCTCAGATTTTTTGAGTTGAAATTCTTTGGTTTTCAGGCTTCCTGACTTCATTACATATATAGAGACAAAGTGCACTTCCTAGCTAGAAGGAGCTAAGCATAAAAATAATATGCAAACTCTGGCAATAGAAGTGTTAATTCCAGCAGAGAAAGAATTAAGGGATCCCTGCAAACTTGAATGGAAGAGACAGAAAGCACAGCTGATTACAGATGAGCTATAGAGCAGAACGTATATGCTGTGGAAAGAATGTGTATGTTTTCTTTTTTTTCTTTTCTTTTTTTTTTTCTTTTTCAATCCTGTGGTTCCCTACATCCTCAGCTAGAAGGAAAAGAAAAAAGGCAGGAGGTTGTTTTGGCTGGATTTACTACTTCCTTCAGGTGCCCAGCTCCTCAGAACGTTGAGGAAGATGCAGTACTCAGCTGGAAGTGCGGATGTAGTCTGAGAGGTAAACCCACACTGCGGCCTTACGAGGGTTAGCCTTTTGTAAAGCTAAAATGCCTCGAATTCCTTGACCTCTGCTAAAAGCACCAACCAAAATTACCTTTGCAAGAATACTATGTTTCCATACTTCTATTGTAAATGAAAACATTTATAAGTTGAACTTCCTGTTTGGTGGAGTAGGACCAGGTGTTTTCAGTCATTCATCTGTGTAGGAATGAACTGTAGAAACATTTCCAGTAAGTGTTGTTATTATCTTACATTGTTTCAAAGAGAAGCTGAAGAACTTTCATACTGCAACAAATGTTTGGAAACTGAGACAAATCAAGCACGCTGCTGCTGTTCAGATGACTGCTTTATTTATTTCCATTTTATTAATGGTAAAATAAGATCATTTTTGCAGCTTCAGATTCTTATCACTTAGAAGTGAAGCTGTAACTTTGCATTTGCACCATCATGGCAGTTCATATTGATGATACATTCCCAACATTGTAGTTGTCCAGCAGATTACGTTTTCAATGTATATGGATTAAAATGAAGCTGTAATGTATACTTGGGAATAAGTTGATGCTTAGGAGTTGATCCACTGAAGATTTAGGGAGACTGCTTGAATGTACCTTGAATCAAATTCCTTATGAAAGATTGAAAGAAAAATGAGAAAATGAAATCCTAAAAACCTTTCTTACACCTAATAGAACAAAATACTACCTTTAGTATTTATTACAGTAAAGTTGTGTAGAAAATTGGTGTTTGCATTCGATGATCTTTCTGCCAGATTTGTCATTGGTAATGCTAGAGGTCAAGTGCAGCTTTAGCAGCAAGCTGGCAGCACCTGCAGACAGCCGGAGGGCTGCTGTGCCCAGCAAGCAGCCTGTATCGATCCTACAGGCAGAGCAGGCTCTGTCATGTGCACAGTTAGCAGCAAGTATTTTACTTCATTTCCTGGTACTGGATCTTTACTAAGGATCACTGGGGCTTGAAAATTGCTGATAGTCATTAACAGCTTTTTCTGACGCAGTTCTGTGGGTTGATGCCTTGTCATCGGTGACTTTCATGATACAGTGATCCTCTGGCGAAGAAGTTTGATTCATCCTAGTGTCTGAGAGACTTGAACTGAAATGCTACACAATTCTGTGATATTAATAGAGTATACAAGTTAATGCATAGAGGTCTTGATAAAAAGATCTTTCATTTAAAGCCATTTTTGCCTTCCCGTTCTAGAACTCCATAATCCAAATAGCTTTGTTAGCACATTTCCTGTTTGTTAGTTTTCCCGTGTGCTGTACAGAACCATAGCTACAGACCTGTTTCTCTTTACCTTTGTCACTTGAATAATTCAGGTTGGATATTAGGAACAAAATTCTCGGAAAGAGTGGTGATGCATTGGCACAGGCTGCCCAGGGAGGTGGTGGAGTCACCATCCCTGGTGGTGTTCAAGAAATATGGAGATGTGGCACTGAGGGACGTGGTTAGTGGGCATGGTAGGGGTGGGCTGATGATTGGGCTTGGTGATCTTAGAGGTCTTTTCCGACCTTAATGATTCTGTGATTCTGTGAAAAATGTTTTCAGAGTCTCAGAAATTTTCAGAAATTGACTTGTCCTGGAACTACTGCATATAGTTCTCAGTAAAGAAGGATTAACTTCCATGTAGTTTTTTTTAAAAGGAAGTCGCCTGCAAGTTAGACATTTACATATAGTTGTGTGTATGTGTATCTATTTTTAAAAACTGTATTTTATAAACTGGAAATCTGCTGTCATATTATGTGTACTAGCAGTTTATGTATAGTTATACTACATATATTCTGTGTTTCTATACTGCATATATTCTATGATTCTATATTTGTAGTATGTTTATATGGATCTTAGAGTGTTTTCGGGAGTCTGTAAGTAATATTTGTTTATGTAAATGTTTTATACTTATTTGTATTTATGTAAGATGTGAAGCAAAGTCATAATGTTTAGTGTCTGAACTAATAGCACTAAAGTCAGTAGAAGACCAGTAGGCAGTGTCCTGGTTTAAGTGTGTTCCATGAATTGGATGTGTTACTGACAGTGATGCTGATGGTAGGAATCAAACGTCAAGCTGATGTCTTGTAAATAGAAACTGGAACTAAAGAGCAGCACGAACTGATGATTTTAGAGACCTGCTGACTACTGTTTGAGCACACAGAGTTATATTTTTAGTTTTAAATGTGTTTGTTTTGCATGGATCCTTCACGCTGTTCCAATGAGTTTTTTTGAGCAGTTAGAAGCCTCCTGCAACCTTCCCCTAGAATATTGACTATTAATTTCATAGATTGCTGCTCCTCTGCAAGTCAAGTAATGCAAGGCCTGCTCAACTTAGGTGAAATATATTGTCTGCCTAAATGTGCAAAAGTAACTTTTGGTGACATTGGAAGATTTAACTGGGGATGACACAGCAAGCTTCAAGTCCAAGAAATGCAATATCCTGTCATTTCTAGAACCAGATGGAATATATCACTTCTGGTAATGATTTCTGAGAGGTCTTTTTAAAAAATAACACCGTGCTGTCATTCTGTATTTATTTTATAAATGTCCTCTGTCTCTGCATTGAAGTAGTTTGGCATTTTATGTACTGTGTTATGTTTTTTTTTGTGATCTGGATTGATCTGCAGGCTTTTGAGACCAGTTTTTGGTAGAACTGGTGTATGTTTAGATGACCAAAGAGCAAAATGGCTTTCTGTTTCATTATTATTATTTTATAGTACTCTTATGCTTTTTGGTAAAATACAAGATACTGAGCTTTTATTCAAATAATACGAGGCATGTATGTTGTAATGGTCGCCACGTGACATTTGGTATGATGACTAAAATAGCCTGGCATTGAAATAAGATGAAAAAACTGAAAGGGAAATGTTTAATAAGGATTTGAACCTTCAACATTCACTACTGAAGATCTGTTAAATTCTTTGAAGTAGAAATGTTTCCTACTACAGCGTCAGCAGTTCTCTGAGCACCTTGGCGAGGTGGCATATTGTGAAAGCAAAGTAGTCATTCTGAGGTTGAAGAACAGCAAAAAGACCTGTCTGAACAGTTCTGATTGGAAACGATGTCAGCTCACTGAAGAGGGTATGAAAAAGACTTTCAGCAAGCTTTCTGTAACTTCACCTGGAAGTAAGTCAGTAACTGAGGGCAGAACAGTAATGCAGATAGCTTCCTTCTGTCACTGCATAATTATGTAGTCCAACCTGTGTCCTCTTTCAACTTTTATCTCAGATCCTTTCTTCCCAAAAAGGCCAACTGTCATCAGATGAAAGCAGAAAATGGCTGCTGAAGGTACGCAGCTACCTCTGTTTGTGCTGTATCAAACCTTGCCTGTTTTGTTTCCATGCAGGAGAGCTTAAAAGAGTATTGTCTGACTGCCACGTACCTGAAATTTCTAGCTTGCTTGTTTATTACATCTATAGTGCAAATTGTCAGGGGTTGAATTTCTTTTTTTCTTTTTATTTTTTTTTTGTAACTTAACTGCAGTAGATGCTAGACCTGCTTATGTTTCTGCTGGATTTCAGTTTCATTTATTACTCAGATTTAGTTCACGTTTTATTTTTGATCTAACAATCTTTCTAGGCTTAAGTACATTTAATGTGTAATGGCTGAGAATGTAATTTATACAAATAATATCAAAGTAAAGTACAGAAACTATTGTTATAGCTGTAAGTGGC
>JAOWBP010052906.1:0-12094 GCA_028571105.1 Tragopan temminckii
ATGCAATAGGTGAGCAGCACAGCATTAGCAGTGACTACTCCCAGTTCACAGTTTAACCAAGGAGGTTGTGGATGCCCTATCCCTGGAGGCATTCAAGGCTAGGCTGGATGTGGCTCTGGGCAGCCTGGTCTGCTGGTTGGCGACACTGCACATAGCAGGGGGGTTGAAACTAGATGATTATTACAGTCTTTTTCAATCCAGGCCATTTTATGACTCTAATGCTGGTATTATCCCCTAGAACATTATTTCTGGGAAAACACCACAAACATAAAACACCACCTCCAACACAGTTCAACTCGAAGCTCTGAGTGCTTCCCAGATTTCATCTACATTGAAGATACCTGAGCCAGAGGTCAGACAGAAATCTAATAAAGCTTTTAAAGCATTTTTCCAGTCCTGCATCAAGCATGCCTACGTTCAGTAATGTCTGCTTTCTTCAATTTAAAGCATCTGATGCGATCCCTTAGGTCCTGCTTCCTTCCAAGCTCCTTCTAGTGTATGGAGTTACATCTAACAAAAGCCAAGAGACAATGATGCACATGCAACCCATGATTCAGCAGAGCATTAAAGGTCAACAATGCACTCAACCTGGGTGCAATTAACATCTGCTAAATAGACCTGAATACGCTGACAAGAGGATAAGCACTTGGTATGAGAGTTTGCTGAATCAATCAGTTATTACAGTGTAAGAATAGCTGCACCAAAAGCAGAGAGGATGTTGCACAAAACCAGATTGTTTTGTTTTCTTCAACAGAAAGAAGCTACTGGAAGCTATAATTTCAGCCACATGAAAGTGCTTTTTGCACACTCATATGTAGCTGACAACAGTCCACTGTACCACGCACTGTAACTGCTGGTGTGCTTCAAATGTGATGTGACAGCCTGGTTAACACAAATATGGCTTTCAGAGCACCTCAGCTTTCCCTTAGAGTTTTAGAGGCAAAACAACATTTAGTATGAACCCCTTGAAATTTAAATAGTTCCTTTTAAAAGTATCTTCCAATGCCATTAAATAACCATTGGTATATTGATGTTCTCTGTAAGGACAGGGATTTACACAGCAGTGTACAGAGTAAGTAAAAACACCAAGTTGAAACGTCCCACATCATGACTTCGGATACTTTTGACATCAGTGTCAGAATATCTTGCTTCCTCCTTAGTTTTGGAAGTGAAGCAAATGAATTTCAAGGTCAAATTTCAAGGTCAGGCTGGAAAGGGCTCTGAGCACCTGATAGAGCTGTGGGTGTCCCTGGTCACTGCAGGGGGGTTGGACCGGATGGCCTTTATATGTGTCCCTTCCACAGATCACAGAATGGTCAGGGTTGGAAGGGACCACAAGGATCATAAATCTCCAACCCTCCTGCCACGTGCAACTCCAATCAATTCCAACTCCAATCAACCTATGATTCAATTATTCCCATCCTCCAAAAAGAGTGCAAGCAGTAGGTATGGCTACTCACACTGCTGCTTGATTTACTGTTTACACAACACCTTACAAAAAGGGTAGGAAAAAGAAGGGAAGGTGCCAGGCAAAACAAAATTAATCCTGAAGACAGCAGACATATGCATGCTATTGAGACTGAGTATGACACCAGCTACTGGAAAAGTATCAGTCCACCATATGGAAAGGTGTGGGCACTCATGAGCAACACAGCACTGCAGTGGCATAATAATGACTTCTTTATTTTTTATTTTTAAAGTCTGGTAGCTACCCAGTCTAGGAAACAAATGAGACATTATGCTTATTAATCTGTAGCCACAAGATCAGTCTACGCTACGGATAGAAAAAGGACAGCAAACAACGGACATGAGCCCCTTTGAGCAGAAGTCAAACAACTTCAAACTCTTTCTTGAACCAAGCCATATGGCATAACTGAGAAACCACACACCTACCTCTCCTACACACCATCTGCACTTGTCTCAAGGGCAGGAAGAACACCGTGGATACTTTGATATCACTAAGTCTCTATATGAAGAGTAGCAAGTCAAAAGTCACTTTTGATTCATTAGTTAGGATATTAGTAGTCAAAACTTAACTGTACTAAAAAGGTTTTCCTACTGATTAAGCACTAAAATTATTCCAATTACGTGCATTAATATTACTCTATTTCCAGCTGTTTCACAAGAACACCATAGGATCACATCAGCATTTATGCACCACTAAGTGGAGATAACGACTGCAATTCATTTTAGATGCTATTTCTCCCCCCCACATATTCACGCAAGACCTTTTCATATCAGATCTTTTCATGTAAGATTTGAATGCTGGATTTAAAAAGCAACAATGGGCATTTTAACATGGCCAATTACTACAGATTATAAACATACATAAACTTTATTATTTATTTTGTGCTTTGTTTCTCAGTTGTGATTAATACTTGTAGAGGAAAACATGCAATCCTAACCCCCAGTGTCTTGCCAAGCAAAAGAAGAGAGGAATCTATGATTTAATTTATGTTGGAATCATTAGCTTTACCTTATATTTTAACTTACAAGCTAGAGGCTACGACAGGATTATTAAAAGCCCTTGACTTTATCATTATCAATTGTGTAGAAGTCATTTACATTTAACCCAGCTTTCACTGCACTGCGTATTCCAATATCTGTTCTCAGGTGCACAGGTCTAACTATTGAGAGGAAGGCAAAGAATACTGGACTAACTACTGAGAAAGGCAAGGAATAACCTGCCCAAAGAGGCTGTGGATGCCCCATCATTGTCCTCTGACAACAAACAAATGGGATCTGAAATTAACACTACTTATTCTCATTACTCCATGCCACAAACAATCCACAACCTGACTCCAATTCATCCCTTTTCCTTCCCTCCCTTCCACTGCTTGGCCTCTCCTGCTCCAATTATTAATATTGGAAATCCACGCATTCATTCCTTGCAGTAAATTGTTGTCTTTGCCATAGCTAGCCCCACAAAGCCACCTCTGTTCGGGTTTAGTTTAAATCAAGATGCAACAGAGGCAATCAAATCTGCTATCAAACTGGGCTATCAGGAGCAAGCTAACCACACCAATACAGAACTCTCCTTCCAGACTCATTTCCCATTGGGAAAGGCACATGCACTGCGCTACAAGCATGCAGTACAGATGCACTTTCAGGCACACAGGTTTGAATGACAGCTGCCTCCGTTGCAGTGGGCTGCAAGACAGCAGCATTATGACTAGTTTGAAGTTGTGCAACACAAGCCAAGCTCTTCTGTTCTAAGTCACACTGAAGGAACACAGTTCAGGGGCTTCAGTCATTTGGAGAATTACTTCGTAACCCATGAAAAGTATCTCCCCAGCAATCTTTGGTCATCAGAAAATATTAATAGATGCTGACTTTCTCAAAGGAGATGACCTCCTTTGAGTATTCCACTAACCACTGAGAATCATTACTCAGCCAAACCGAGCCAGCGTAGGCAGCCGGCTAGCAGCTCTGTCCCCACAGTGCAGTGCAGCCCACATGGAACCCATGAATAAGGGACCTACATACACAGCGTGGGCTGCAATTCTGGTAGGAAAGTCAAGGCATTTATTGCTTTCCTCTTTACTTTCTGTCTGTACCAACTTGCAAGTAATTTAGTAATTTAGGTGCATTACCCCACCCAAGCTATAGGAAGAAATTAGTCTGACTTAGATCCATTTGCACAATGGGTGGAGATTTGAATATTCAATCAGTTACTCTCCCTGTCTGTATTAAATGACTCCTCCCTACCTGGATGTGCAAGGAAATAAAGCTAAGCCTAACAACTACAGAAAGGATAATTAAAGGCTACCAAGGTTCTGATCCTAGTGCCACAGTTTTTGCCTCCCTCCTTCCCCCTCCATTACTCTGTAAGAGATTTCGATACTGGCACAACATGACAACTCAGCACAGGCAGCACAAACTGTGGGCTACTATTTTACCCTTGAAGCTCAGGTTAGATGGAAAACAGAAAACCTTCATGCTAACCACAACTCCAAAGCCTGCAAGGGTTGGTTTGAGCCCATTTCTTAATGTCAGCAGAACTGGCTCCTGGCAGGCAGAGTACTTCAGTGGTAACAGCAGTTCCTACCTGACACCATTTCTATCTATGTCTGTGGCAGTAACACTGGCAGTGAAAAAAATCCTCTTCAGCTGTAGATGTCTAGAAGCCTTCTAAAGCAACAAGAACACTTACAAGTCAAGAGCAAAGAAACCAGACTGGCTTGTTCTCCGTATGTCTCTCTACACCACCAAATAACTTCACTCTTCAGCCATGAGTGCCCCAACTGGTCCTGCACTGCACAGCTCTGCATGCGTTCTGGGCACTTTCCTCATGCAAGTCAACTCATTTTTGTAACAAAACTGAGCTGTGGTTGTTGGGACAACCTGCTATTTCATTGAGGCAGCAATGACACAGCTAAAATGCACGTCGTCTCTGTCCAGAGGAGACAAATCATAGAGGATATTTCAGGATTATGCCACATGGCCACAGAGTGGGCCTCAAAACATGTCATTCATCCTTCTTCAAGGGAAGAAGCAACTAGAGGGGAAACTAGGGACAGATGCTTCTTTCCACAGCTCTACTGTTAATGCCTATATGCAGTCTCCAAAGGCTGTGTTACTGCTGCATAGTAGTGCTCAAGCACTTGGAAAAGCCATCCCAGCATATCAATGGAAAACAAACCAAAAATACGTGGAAGTACAAAACAGAAGAGCAAAAAGTTGTTTCAATATGAAAAAGATTAAAAAAATAGAAGAAACGTCATTTCAAAGAAAACTTCATGCAAGAGCTGCAACACTTGCATCTAATATACAGAAGGCTGCAAAAGAATTATTTATAAAGCCCAATGACACAGCCTCACAGTGACAAAAAAAAGAGAAGTCATTTGCTTTGACAGCTCACTTTCAGCCTTTGGCATACAAACTTTTGATGTCTGAAGTTTAAGGAAAAAGCTTTTTCAATTTCATTTTCTTTGCAGGATGTTATCACACGGAAAGAAAGAACCAAAGTTGAAGAGTTCAGGCCTGTCAGTTTTCCATTTGCACAACTGTTGGACATAATTAACTTGGAGAGCACGTTTACCTGCCAACATAAGTGGAAAATGCTTCCTACAAACTGCATGACAAGAAAGCCAAGAGAAAGTGCAATTATCCCCCAATTATGGCATCGCTCAGTTGAGTGCTCACCACTTCTCACTAGCCTAGGCCAAAGCTAATACTTGGATCCCCACTGCAAACTCAAGTGAAGCAAGGTCCACTTCTGTTAATACTTGAATAGAAACCTTAAAAATTTAACCTACTATCCGAGTGCAAAAAGAATTCAGTTAGAATCATGGTGATACCATCTTTGTGGAGTAACAGAGATGTGTGAAGTTTCACCAGAAGAGTGAGTGGGATGTGTGTGGTATAGAAAAGCATTATTCATCACCATTTTCTTGCCTATAACCACACTAAAGAAGTATAGCTATTAACTGCAGATCCTGCACAGGACCAAGGGACTCATTGCCAACAATCTGCTGGCAGGCAAAAAAAATGCTGCAGTCAGCAGCGATCTCAGCTAATTGGGCTTGATCCTGATCACCAACCAGATGGTTTCTCAGAAAGCAAACTCCAGATTTTGCAAAGGTTACATTAGGGAATTAATGCTTCCCACCAATTTACCAATTTACAATAAACACTGATATTGTAGAGCAAGGTGATGATTCTATTTACCTCAATTTAATACAAATACAAAAGGCAGCTTCTATGAAGCAAGAAGAGAAGCTGTCAAGACAAACAGAACACAGTCAAGCTGCATATGGCTCCCAATCCATTAAAATGAACACTTTTCTTCAGGAGCCAATTGTAACCCAGCATCTGCTTCCGAGGTGCAGTTTAATGCCTGGAAGCTGAACTGCACCAAGCGTTACCTTCCACCCATTCCTCTGCCTGTTGTGCTCTCCTTTGGGCCATCATCCGGTTTCCCAGGTTCCTCCGGCGCCTTGGCATCCCATCGCCCCGCTCTTCAACATAGGGCTGAGGTCTGACAGCTGCAGCCACATCTTGTTGGTGCTCCTCATCAGCTGCAAAAGGGAAATAAAACCAATGAGAGCTGTTATCCTTGCTTGCTACAGTTGTCCAGTCAGTTTTTGCAACCAGAAGCATAGTACTAATGACACGATACATACGGCGTTGTCTCTGTTCTACCACATTGATTCAGACTACAGGTCTGCCAATAAATCTGCATACAGAAAGAGAGCAGAAGTCTGTCTACATCTTCAAAGGTCACTCATCGCCAAACTCTCTGCATATTCTTGCTGTTAATTAAGATTGGACCAATATAACAGGAACAGCTGAAAGATGGTACAAGAGGAAGCAATGGACGGTGGGCTTGGTTCAGAAGTTCTCCTCAGAACTCCCCTCCCCCCAGTTTCTCTCCGAGACCTCCATGATCCCACTGTTATCAACTACAGCAGCCATGCCAGAACAGTGATGATAATCCCAGATCATCCTCGGTAGCTGCTTTGCATATTTCGTTGATAATTGCACATTCTGTTGATAAGAGCTCGCATTTGTGTATGTTGTTACTTGTTCAATCCTGCAAAGTATTAAACACTCTGACCCTCATACAGCTCAGTATTCAAAATGTCTCAGAAAACCACAGAGCTCCTCATTTATTTAAACTGAGGACACATTTTTGGGCTTTGCTGGATTATGTGGTGTCCCAGCAGGAGTATAAAGTGCTCTCTACACTCTGCCAAATCTCCAACAGCCTCTGATCCAAACAATGCCTTCCTAAATAAAACTACCATTAGCATATCTGTCATCAGAAAATAACATTCATTATGACTACATCTACATGACGATCAAAGGTGTGCTTGCAGCTCATCCCAGTATACTTCAATTACCTTCAAAGCAGCCAACTTCAGTGCTAATAACAATGTAGCTGCAGCAGCACCCAGCTCAGAGTGAGCAGGGGAAGCATTAGGCCAGCAAAGCTATTTGCAGTTCAGGCCTGCTGCAACAATGCTGTTAGCAGACCCCCAGGAAGCTCTGAGCACAAACACACACCGTGACATTTTGAATTGAGTCACTGCTGTCACCCTTCTGTTCTCATCCACTCCTTCTGTCTGGGGACCAAACCAGAGCTGTAATAAATGACAGCACATAGGCTCTAGCAATCAGATAACTCTGCTTCAGGACTTGCTCAGGCTTATTTGTAATGTGATGATGCTTATTTTGAAGGCTATTCAGCAGAGAGGGAAGCATTGTACTGCACAATAGCAGTTCACTTACTGAGAACGTTACTAAGTGCCAGAAATATTCTTAGTCTGCAAAAAGACTTTTTATACAGATGCAATATTTCTCTCCATAAATTACTGAGATACCCTGCAATTCAAACCTTGGCATCCCTCCAGGTGAAAGCTTCAATGTGTCTACCTCAGTATTTTCCAAAGGTGGTTCTGCACAGCATATCACCTGTGAAGCTCTAACGTCCATTCATTCTGAGGCTTGGTTTTGGTTTCTATCGTCCTGTGAAACAGAGACTGCTTTGCATTTTATGAAAGAGGAATCTATTTATGAGCCACGTATTCATTTCAAGCTGATGTTTTTAACCCTTCATAGAGAAGCACATGTGAATGAAGCTATCCTGTTTCCTCAGATTAATTCTGTCCGAGTGACATGGCAATATCCCAAAGCTGACTACTTTTAATGGGGCTCAGAAAATAGTAAAAAAAAAAAAACAAAAACAAAACCTGACCTATACAATGGTCAAATCCATGAGGCAGCTGTTGGACAATACTTATCTTTTCAGAGCTCCAAAGTATTCAGAAAAGCAACAGAAGACACCTAGACATAATAGGTTGTAATTTAGCAGAAAAAGATACACTTCACTGCATTTCTTTCTTTCCCACTGCCCTCAGCTTTGCTTTGCAAAGCGTTCAGCTGGAAATCATCTGGGACACGTGATGTTTATTCCTTGCATATCCATCCATCCTTCATGAGGGGGAGGAGAAAAGAATCACCTCATCTATGTGCAACGTGCCTATACCTGCAGTTTGTCAGGGGTCAAAGATGTGTCTGTGCAGCTCAGGACTCACCTGCTCCTTTCAATATCCAGGAATTTAATGTGCTCTCCTTCTCTTTTCACTCCCCCCTGCTCTGGAAATAACAGACTGAGCAGGGGTATGACTGGTGGTTGCAAACAGCACAGAGAATACACTTAAAAACCACCTTACTCATATTCTCAGAATCGGATTGACTGTCAGATTTGGGGTCAAGCATGATTCTGTCAGGTCAGGCCCTGGTGTTTTTCACCCCCTTCTGCAGCACAGGGTGTGGTTCGGCTGCTGTGATTATCTGGATATATCTCAGTTCATTTTCCTGTAGCTGCAGAGGTCTCAGACTGAGCGGCACCCCAGGCTAGCCAGTTCATGCATAGATTAGTCACACAAGAACTAATTAGGCTTGATACAGAGCCATCCAAGTGAAACTCAATGACCAACATTATATAGGTCAGACAAATTGATCCGGGAGTTGCTTGACAGTTTGCAGAATGGCAGGCCAGAAGAAATTAATTAGATAAAGCCCTCAATTAACAGGCAACACAAACAAAAAATTAAAGAGACGTCTGGAAAAATGAATGCCGCTTCAAAGCTTGGTTTAGCTTTTATTCTAAGCTTTAAGAACCCTGCTCTCAGCTTTCCAAAAGGCCAAGGAACCAAAAAAGCAGGAGCAAAAACCTCATTGCAGGGGACAGGTTTGCTGCCACACTGAGAGTTCTGCATTTTCAGAGGCATCAGCACAGTGCAGAGGCAGTAACACTATTTTGCACAGTTTGTCAGGCAGCTCACAGCAGTAGCTGTGAGTCTGCACTTACGCTATCAGAGCTCTTAGAGAAACAGAGGAGAACTTTGCTCAGAAAACAGAACTCTTTCCTAATCTGGATGTGAAGCACCCCTGTCATATCACTACAATGAATACTGTGAAATCCTTCAGCACCTTGGCTTTCTAGGACCTAATTTTACAACTCCCAAGTAGAAACCTGCTCCTTTCTGAAACTATGCAAATTTCCACTTGCTCAGAGCAAATACATTTTTCTCTGATAAGCAATCTTTTGCTTATCACAGCACGTTATATTCAGTTCTATCAGATAAGCAAGTCCATCAGTGTTAACACCTGGGCTGGCAAGTTTTGAGGCAGTCCTCAAGACAGCAGGGAGAGCAGAGCTCCACCTGCTGCACCCTTAAGCACCAGCTATGCTTTCCTCAGCATTTACAGCATCCTTCCCCTTCCTGCAAACCCATCCTGTGAAATTCAATGAGAAAGTGACTCAAAATGCAACAGGTGGAAGCTTACTCAGTGTTCCTGAAGCAGCACTTTTGCACAGTACTGCTTATCCTACAAGGGCCCATTTCCAAACAGATATGCCACACGTGTGTCAAACCCAGCAACATTGCCTTTTTTCTACCCTCAGCAGAACAAGCCCAGGCACGAGCTTGCTGGAATGACCTTGATGCTTGAAGAGACCTTTCTCAGGAAATACAAAGTCACAGCAGTTACCTGATCACTGGTCCCTGAAATGATGAGCAGCCTATTTTTGAAGATGTTAACGGGTAATTCCGCAAGCGAGACCATAAAGAGTCATCATTCCCCAAGTCTCAAACATTCTGAGAAGGGAGGGCTACCACCAGCTCCCTAAGGTCAAGCTTCCCTTGTTTCAAGTTCCTTCCATGCAATAGGATACATTTAGTAGCAGGACGGCAGCAGCTTCCTTTTCTATCTAAGACAAAGGAAAACAAATTCCCCTTGAAGACTTAATCTTGCAGAAATCCAAGTACACTGTAACCTCAGCGGTTGTGAGAAGCAATTCCTGTTGTGCAAGGAGAATGAAGTCATCCCCACACACTGAAATGCCATAGAGGAGTTTTTACTGATAGAAAACAGGCTGTCCATTTTCTTCAAGCAGACAGTAAAATACGGCGAGACCAATTAGAAAGTGTCACAGAGATGACGCTGAAGAAGCGACTTCAAAACAATTACATTATTCTCAATATAAACTAATTGTAACCAGACTGTTCAAAAATAGCATGGAAGCTTCCTGAGGAGTCAGATAATTTAAAACAACAGTTTGGGCTTCAATTTAGTTAGGATTTTATAGGCTTGAGAGGGAGAGAAAGAGAAGTCCTCCTCAACCTCACAGCTTATGATCTGTGTAAGTTATAACACAAGTCAAGCTCAGGAAATAATTCATCTCCAGCAGTCTCATTTCTCTGGGGTGGGAATCATGCAGTTTTCCCAGAAGATCAGCTCTAAGCAATGAGGAATCAAGATGATCAGAGAGCTGAGCACCTTTCCTATAAGGAAAGGTTGAGGGAACTGGGCTTGTTTAGCTTGGAAAAGAGAAGGCTCTAGGGAGACCTCATTGTGGCCTTGAAGGAAGCGTATAAACAGGAGGGGGAACGGCTGTTTACGAGGGTGGATAGTGATAGGACAAGGGGGAATGGTTTTAAACTTAGACGTGGGAGGTTTAGGTTAGATATTAGGAGGAAGTTTTTCACACAGAGGGTGGTGAAGCACTGGAACAGGCTGTCCAAGGAGGTTGTGGATGCCCCATCCCTGGAGGCATTCAAGGCCAGGCTGGATGTGGCTCTGGGCAGCCCGGTCTGCTGGTTGGCAACCCTGCCTTTAACTGATCAGTACAGACTCTTATGACTCTGTGCTTGCACTAAAGGTATTTTCTCCCTATGGAAGAAACAAGCAACACTATTAAAGCTACCTTACTCCCCACAGCAGAAAGAGAAACAACCAATGCCAAAACCAGCCCCCAGTGTTGGGCTCCCCAGTTCCAAGCAGGCAGAAAACTGCTGGAGAGAGCCCAGCAGAGTGCCAATGGTGACGATGGGCAGCTGGAGCACCTTCTGATGGGAAAAGGCCGAGAGCCCTGGGGATGTTCACCTGGAGAAGAGAAGGCTGAGAGGGATCTGATCAGTGCTTATCAATATTAAACGAGGAGGTGGCAAGCAGATGGGGCCAGTGTTTTCAGCGGTGCCCAGCATCAGGACAAGGGGCAGTGAGCACAAAGCGAAGCGCAGGAAGTTCTATGGAAGCACGAGGAAGAGCTTCCTTGCTGCGAAGGGGCGGTGGGGGGGTATTCAAACCCACCTGGACGCGCCCTGCTATAGGGAACTGCTGTGGGGAAGGAATTGGGAAGCGGGCGGGGGGGTTGGACTGAGGGGATCTCCGACCACGCAGAAATGCTGCATCATCCCATCCCCAAACGGAGCTGCGTGCTCAGCGCTGGGATGGCCGGGAGAGCAACGGGCGAACCGTGCCTATAGCAGGGCAAGGCCCGAGGCGAGGCCTCACCCCCCCAGACACACACACTGTTACCATGGAGATGCCCCCCCCGCCCCCAGCCGGAGAGGAGAACCAGAGCTCAGCGCTGCGAACCCGCCCGTGCCGCCCCAACCCACCTGCAGGAGCCGAGCGGCTGAAGCGGGTGGCGATGAAGAGAAGGACGGCGAGGAACGCGGCCGCAACGGCGAGCAGCACCGCGTCCATCCCAGCGCCGGCACGGCCCGCCCCGCCGCAACCACGGCGCCCGGGGACAGGGGGGAGGGAGAACGGGAATTGGGGGCCGCACTTGGTACGTTCCGCCCCGCCCCGCGCGGGCTGATGGCGCCTCAGGCGGAGGGCGGGCGCGCAGTGGGGGGGCGGTGCGTGCTGATGGTTGCTTTAATCTGAGCTCACCTTGCCTTGGGTTGGAAGGAGCCCCAAGGATCGTCAAGTTCCAACCCACTGCCACAGGCAGGGCCACCAACCTCCACATCTGGCACTCGCCCAGTCTGCCTTGGGCTCCATCCAACCTGGTTATTGAACTCCTTAATGGGATGGAGCACCCGCAGCCTCTCAGGGCAGCTGTTCCAGCACCTCACCGCTCTCCGTGAAGAACTTTCCCCTGATATCCAATCTAAACCTTCCCTCCCTGAGCTTAAAACCATTCCCCCCTTGTCTTATCTCTGTCTACCCCTTATCAGACAGGGAGCTGTTGGAGAGGGTCCAGAGGAAAGCCACGAAGATGATCAGGGGGCTGGAGCACCTCCCCTACGAAGACAGGCTGAGGGAGCTGGGCTTGTTCAGCATGGAGAAAAGA
>JAOWBP010052907.1:0-12094 GCA_028571105.1 Tragopan temminckii
CCATGGGCGGCGCTCACCCTGGGCAGCCCTCACTGTGGGCAGCCCCCACAGCGCCGGCCCCGAGGGAGGGCGCGGGAGGGGCTCCCTGCCGCGAGGGAATTTCGTTCTTCTGTGCGCTTCGGCAGCCTGGGAGCTTTGTGTGAGCCCTCCTTCGTGGTTTCGGCAGTGTTCTGGTGTCATCGTGGTGGATTTCGTTTATGGAAAAAAAAAAAAAAAAAAAAAAAAAAAGTAAGTTTTATCCCTCGTAAAGGTCGTGAAGTCCCACTGGTTGGGGTAGCTCTGAGGCTCTGCAGGTTCTTGAAGAGCTGCAGTTGTCAGCACAGAGCAACTGCTGAACAAAGGAGTAAATATTTTGAGTCTTTCTCATTTCCTAACCTGAACACAACTGACATCCCCCAAGTTCTCGCTCTTTGATCCCTCCTGGATTACATCCATCTCTCTGGTGTTGCTCTGGTGTTGGTTTTTCAAAGCTGTTCATTAAATGCATCCTCCAAAGGGGGGTGAATATCTTCTGCATCTAAACATCCCTGTTTTGTTCCTTTAATACACGACGTTACAATGGGAGAGGTAAATACAAGGTATCATTTTGATAAAGACACTTGTTTACCTATTTAGAAACTTCTTAACTGTACGACAGTCTGCAATCAGCGCGTATCTGAAGGTCACACCAAATACGCACAGCTGTATACTTTTTGCTCTCTGAGTTTACAGCGTTATGTCTTTGAGTGCAATGTAATCGTTGCCGTGGTTGAGGGGGGTGACTTACACCTGTGCACACAGCATTTACACGCACACATGTGCTCTGAACAGGATATGGTTCTTCTGTTCGATATTATATTTAAGGAAAGTGATCGATTTTCCCAAAGATATACTTTATTTTTCTAAAAAGAATCCCCGTATTTGTAGTTTAAACGCTTATTTGCTTTCCCATCAGTTAAATTATGCTCTAACAGGCGCACTGGGTTGCTGGGCAATTTCCGGAGGTGGTTGGTGCCATCGGCTGTTACAACGTGGTCACTGCAGCCATTGCTGCATTACAGCCTCTGTTAGCCGTAAATGAAATTGTAAGCAAGAAACTTTACAGTAAAAATGAAATGAAAAGCAACTTTAAGGTACAAAATATAATTAAAAGCTGAAATAAATACTTTTATTTCTTTCTCTCACGTCAATACTACTTTTTGAAATGCCCCAGGATAGCTGAAAATGTACTAGTTTCTAAATAAAGTGGATAATGCTTGATGTTCTTTATATAGATGGGGTATTTTGCTATATATATGTTGTAAAACTTGCTCTTATTGCAGAATTTATTGTAATCTGTATAATTCTCTATAATCCTTACTCAGAGGTGATTTTTAGCATTACAGTGGTATGAAAGGTCTCTCAGGGAGGTCGTTGCAAGTAAGTAAGGTTCCTTAAGACTGTGCTCCAACGTGCTAGGCTTATGCAGAATGTGATACTTTAACATTCAAGATAAACTAGAACCCTTTGTAAGGGGAAAAGATCAGTGCTGTAGAAAAGGTTTACTGATGTTTACAAGCATGATTTGGTTGTTAAAACTAGTTGAAACTGTCTCTATGCTTTGTTGTGAATGAGGACTAGAAAAATATTTAGATTATTTGTTTCCATTTTGAAACTGCAGACCTACCATAATGCTCCCCATTCTTTGGAAAAGTTGCAAGCCTCTTGTCCCAGGTGTATATTCAGGTGTGTTAAAACCAGACTTTGGCTAGGCTGAGTACACCAGAAATTCTCTTACATTTTATAACAGGCTGATAAAGAGGACTTGTTAAGGTTGAAAGACTACGGGCTGTTCACAGTAGAATATCCAGAGTGATAAGTCCTGTTTGGTTACAGGGGTTTCCTGACCCTTTGGTCACATCTTGTAACCTTACTTTAGGGAAGGGAAAATGTAATGCTTAACTGGTAACAGTTGAGGGAGTTGTTCACTGAATGCCTGCACCTGTATTTCCCTTTGGAACACCAGTGGGATATTATACAAATTGTCCTGACTATAAGTAAGCAAGTTGTTGCCAAGTTTTTCATTTATTGTATTAACATTAGAGAAATACTCTAAATATGTTTTAAAGTAGTTTGCTTGAGCAACTTCTTGCTTTTCAGGAAATATTCTGCAATTAAAAACTGGTTGCGTAAATGATTTTGTGAAACTGGGCCTTCCTGAAATGTTTGGGCGTGAGTGCCGTACTTGAAATAGAGCTGTGCTAGTTCAGACGACAGAAACCGCATCTTAAAATACTGTCAGGTCCAAGAGCTATGCAGTCAATGATGGTACACTTCACAGATCCTGCTGTGATCTTTGCCATTAGTATTATGGCCTTCACTGGTGTTATACTCATGCATAAGTTTTAATAAATGTGCAATTACTTGTAGGATGGAGTCCTAAAGTACTGGGATATAGAAGACATCCTGCTTTAATTTGAATAGCAGAAATTTTTAATCATAATGTAAATACTGCAGTAGCAAATTTTTTTTAAAATGCAGTACCTCAATTCTATGTATCTCAGTCAAGGTCTCATTAGGAGATTTTGCTATATGCTTTAATTAATGGGCATTATTGTTTGTTTCTTCACAAAAGTACGAAACAAAAAGGCAAAATTTGTTTGACATAAAATAACTGTGCTTTATAAGGTTAAATTTCTAGTCCTTATTGCTATCTCTGGTTATGTAGTGTGTATGGGAACTGCTGAATCACGGCCTGAACCTCTCATTGATCACCTGGGGCAAGCAGTGAGTCAGCCATGGGAGCACAGGTGAAGGCAATTCTGACTCCACCCCTCCTAGACCCATTTAAGAGCTGACTGCCAGTGGGGAAGGGTCTCTTTTGGAGATCTTCTCTTCTGGAGGTTCCTAGCGAGCCCAGGATATGGGTGAGCTCTTTATTTTTTCTTTGCTCTGGTTTAATAACTTAGCTGAGCTCTTTGGTATTTATAATATCTATATATCCATTGACTGTACAGTAGTGGAAGACCTGTGCAACTGCTGGACAGCTGTGATTCAGAAAGCTTCCTTTTTGTAGAGCTGACTGCAATGCAGAGTTCTTAATGAACCCATTGATCAAAGCTTTTGTTTAATTTCTTTGGTTTCCAGAGGAAAACTGTTTGAGAATAATCCAAGGTATAGGTTCTGCAACTGTCAGTTTTTATTACTGATTTTGTATCTGTCCCTTAATTTTAAATTAATTACCTTTCTTTGTTCCAAACTCTTTTAAAAATTATAAACATTTGAATCTTTCAAAAAGGAAGAAAAAGAAAAGTATTGCAATTACACGTGCACTGGTTGCTGAATGTTGCTAATAATTCTCTTGTTGTGCAATGGAGTTTGCATTTGTTTTTTGAAGCTTTTTGAGTGTGTTAGCTTGGGTTTCTTAATTAGTTGCAAAGAGCTGCAGGTGTATTGGCAAAGACCATCACTTAGCCTGGGAAATGTTCCAGGAAACAATCTAGTTTTTGTTGTTGTTTTAATGTAAATATTTAGCTGTGTTATTATGACTTAATTTAAACATTCCACACTGTGGTGTGTTTGCTGTGTATTTAAATACGATAGTTTCACTTGAACGACTGACAAAACAAGTAATTATCTAAGAGTATAATCTTTATTGTGAAAGGGTAGTGAGAACTACTGAATTACTTGTGGAAAGGACAAGTGGAATTTGAATGAGTATCACCATCGTACAGCTGTCTGAGGAATCACAGCTCGGCTTCAGCTGATACGCTGCAAGTGTGCTTTGCTCAGTTGCCACTCTGAGGTGAAAAATAGATAACGAGCAAAGTTTGTGCAATGGCAAAAATGAAAGCAGTAGTCTTGCTCTTTACAACAATTTTCTTAGTTCATCAAAAGCTGTACTTAGGATCCTAAGCACCACTATGGTTTTACTGCTTTTGCAGCCCAGGAGACTTTTTTCTTGTTTTTTACAAAATAACTAACTAAATAAAATTGTCATTAGTGAACATCTTGCTCCTAGTGTCACTACAGAAATGTAAACCCTCTTTTAAGATAGGACCTTACAGGTGATTTCTGGGTCATTTACACCAGCATAAAACTAAGTGCTTGTCTGGCTATGGTATGGTGTAACATTCCAGTGAAGTAAGTTATTTCTCCTGGTCAGACATCTGCATGGGCACTGATTGCTTCAGCAATGTTTTCCAGAAAATGATCTTAATTTCTAATTTTATTTGAATGTAGAGACCATAGTAGAGACTGGCAATATTTGGCTTAAATTTTCTTGTGCAGAACAAGATTTATTTTCTTCAGTTAAAGAAGAATATTTTTCCCCATAGAATCTACTGTGCTTTTAAAGCTTGAATGTATAGATAGATAGCAGGACCAGACTTTCTCTCTATATGGTGACTTCTTGGATACAGATAAGATTTTGCTGATATATTTACATTGTAACTGACAATTGTCTTTTGAAAGATCCTTATGAAAACAATGCAGTCAAGAGTCAGGTTTGCAGACTTTCTGTGGGAATACTGTCTAATGTAATTGTATTAATGTAAGTGGGATTAATCGCTAGGTGTTGTAAATTAGAATATTGTCACGAATTTCAGTTAAATTTGATTGATTGGACATGCTAAGCTTGCACAATAGTGGCATAATTATCAAACTGACCTGTTGTTCCTTACATAAAAACAGTGATGCATTTACATTTGCTTCCAGTGTATTTTATTGTATGTCTCAGAGCAAAGATAGTTTAATTAAATATCAGTGAAATGCTTTTTCTAGACACAGACCTCTGGAAATTGCTTTAACTCTCTAACGTTTAGAAAGCATACTTACAGCAATGGGGTGCCTCCTTCTACGTGCTTGCTTTCACAGTGATGGAAAATAAAAAAACGTTTTCATGAAGTTATGATTCCATTTCAGTTTGTTCCACCAAAAGTTATAAAAGACAGCTCTAAGTTTTGTATTCTGCTAAGGACTTCTGGATCAAAATCAAGGAGAAGGAACTTGAAGGTTACATTGTATGACAGAAGAAATTTTTGAAACTTCTGTCAGTCATGTTACGGACCTCTTCATACTGGTGTCCTGCCAGTCCTCTACCATCTCTATCATATCCTCAAACAACACACTTTTTCGTAAGTAGGAGCTCAAGAAGTCAGGACTATCTTTGACTGTATTTGAGCTGTATTTGAGTACTGTCAAATGCAACTTTGTCATGGAAATGAAACGTAATTATTAGAATTTCCTGCCTGGCCAATGTCTACTAGTAAGCAGTTTAAAACCACCTCCAATGATTTAGAACACTTTATATTTATTTAAACCTATGCCTACTTCTGTGCCCAGCTAATCTGTAGTGATTTATATTAGATGAGGATTGGAAAGAGGTTAATGCTTACTGATTTAGATGCTGTTTATTTTTCTACTATAAACACTTTTGAACTGTAGCCTTTTCACTTGGCAGGCCTTGTACATATGTAGGTAATAGTGATTTTAAATGTTGTCTTAATTCTCAATTCTCAACAATGCTAAAGATCAGATTATTGAAGGCAATAATGTACCTAATGTCTCTTCATATGTCTAATTTCAAAGTTGAGAAATTATGTCCAAATATCTGTAAGAAGTTGGGGATTACACCAATGTAATTTGGGAGTTAACTGTATTGATATAATTGGGTCTATTGTGGCTTAAAAGCAGAATGCAAAAAGAGACTTTAAAATAGTTCTTTAGTATTTGAACTTCTTCCCTGAAAAGCATGTCAAACAGTAACCTTGTTGCTTTCCCTACCCACCAAGGAACTCATTACAATAGTTGCTGTGATACCAGAACTGTACAACTGAGTTGGGAATTGAACTGTGGTCTTCCACACCTTAAAACACTGTGTGATCTATGTTAGTTGTTAATTAATTGTGTCAATTTGCTAGATGACAGCAAAATCAATCCTATCAGCTTCACTATTTTAGAAACATCATTACTATTGAAAGTTATTTCTTGAAATTTGATGTATTCAGAATTACATCAAGAAAAATACAAGCACAAATAATGAAAATCTTCATGGTTTCTTTACCCAAATGTGTAACTTCGGAGAATCGTAGGTTTTGTATTCACTCTGTTTGTTTCCAAGTTTCCTCTACCAGACAAAGCCCTTCATATATTTTAATTAAAAGCCAGAGAAGAAATAAGTTGTCCTTGGCATATGTCATGCTAATAAGCACTGGTTAGTTTGAAAATACATGTTCATTGGTTTTACATGATAATTTCCCTTTGAACCAAAAGGCCCTGTTTATACAGAAACATTTTCTGGAAGCAGTAGGGGGCATCATTTCACTTTTGTAATTCTTCAGAGACCTTATCCCAGTGCATAATGTGTGCAAACTGAATTTTCTATTTTGTTTATGGCATTAATCCTAGGGTTAAGGTTGGCCTGCGGTGAGCAATAATAAGTTTAACCTTTGACTTCATACAGTAAGATGTAATTTATCATTTCTAGACTCTTTTGTAAGTGCCATTACCCTCCCTTCTCTTTAAGATAGAGATAAGTAGTACTTGATTTCACTTAATATCAGTGATCTCTAGATGCAAAACAGTAGTCTGTTTATTGTCTGAGCCTAGTTCTTATCCTGTGAATAAGTCTTTTAATCAGTACAATTTACTTGCTATTAAATTTGTTTTAGTCAATTTTTGTAACTTATAAAATGTTATGTCTTCACATATAATTCAAACAAGTAAAATAGAATGTCTCAATAGACCCAAACTGTAAGAAATATGGAAACAAAGCAAACAAGCAAAATGTTCACGCTTACGTATTTACGTGCTGCGCTATTACGATCAGGAAAGCATTTTAAAATTAAATACAAAAATGATTTAAGAATTAGCAGCAAGTGTGTAGACAGTTTTTTGTGACCATCATTGTTCACTCATAAGGTATGTGACTCTGTTATAAAAATTCCCTGTTTTTGTGTTAGTGAGTTTTCTTTTAACTTTATTTTAAAGCACTGTTTTTTGTAGTTTACGTTATTTTGTTTTGTAACTGAGGAATAAATTTATAGTAGGTTCATTATTGAGCATGCTCTTCAAGGAAGAAGTGTATACTTTTAAATTGTGTGCATTGTGAGTGCATAATCTTTTTATATTGTAAGAAAGTGCAGATTCCTCAAAGATATTTGGACAGGGTGTAGAATGTCAAACATGCTGATTTCTTGCAGGACGTTTTGGTTTCAGAGAAGAATCATTTAGGCAGACTCATTCAGGCTTGCGCACCTTAGTAAGACCAGAATTTTGAAACTTTCTTTCCATCATATCAGACCTGTTATATTTTGATAATGAAGCCTGTCTTTATCATAGCAACCATCTCATTAAATCTTGCCATTATTTATAAAGTATAAATACGAGTTAAAAGGTGAAATAATTTGAATAAAAATAAAAGTTACATGTACTCTTCTGGAAGAGCACTAATGCTTGGAAAGGTTCAAAATATATTTTTTTCAGCCTTCATTTAATCTTTCAGGAGGGAAAATATGAGCTGTAAGAACTCTAACCACTTTTAACCCATTCACATGAAAGCTGATATAGAAAATGGGTGCAGTTATGTAATTTGGATGGTAATACAACCTGTGATCATTCCATTTGGTCATCAAGAGCTACTTGATAGTAGTTTCAGTCTCATTTTAGAATAATGGTTTAGCAACTAAAGAGGCTGACAATATCCATACTATCTGCTGACATTTGAATCTTCTCTAGCTCCTTTAATAAAATTTATCTTTTGGCTGAACTTGCTCACAACAATGAAAGGTTTAGTTGATTAGTGTAGTTATATGTAAGAGGTGTGGAGAATATCTAGAATATGTAGAATCCAACAGTACAGTTGACTCTTATAGCACACAATAGAAAATGACGAATTGTTGGAGTAATAGAATCCTCAAAATTATGGAAGGATAACTGAAAATCTCCCTGAAGCCTGTTTTCCATAGATATTCTTTGTAACTTCCCTTAATTTTTAATTATTTTAGATAATGAATATGTAATAGGAAGAGTTAAAGGTACCATCATTTATGGTTTCACACACTACAGCTATACTGTAGTGTGTTGAATGTGCTTAAGTGTGTGTTAAGGAGGAAGAAGTTACTCTAGAGGTATTGAAGGGGAAAAAAAAAAAGAAGAAAGGATTTATTTTTTTGAAATGTCACACCCCCTGTTCAAAAAGATTAACTGCTTTTTGATAGGCTGGCCTGCTGTATTTGAGCACAGAAAAGCTGCGTGAAAAATGAAGGGTGTGCTGGTTCTTGGTGAACCAAGAAAATGTATTGTGCTAAACTATTATTCACACTGTAATATGTTATATGAAAATAAATATGTTTTTAATAGATACCAAATCCCAAGAAAGGCAATCTTTCTCATGGTGTTGGAGCAGCAGGGTATGCTAACTTACACTGGAATAAAACGAGAATTCTTCAGCTAATGATAGTAAAGTGTTACTTTGCATACTGATTGTTGGAATACCTGTAAAAAATTGCAATTTGGAAATGCGTTTCTCCTGTATGCTAAGAATTTCTAGATAGAAGTCTATTTAAATGCAAAGTGTGTGCATTTGACTCATTAACATACAATAAATAGATGATGTGTTTTTGTGCAGTAGCTATTTTCTCCACTATTATGGGTACCTGGTAGTGTTAGCAGAACTGTTGTGTTTGGAAATGCCAGAGTATTGGTGCAGTAGAAATGCTAAGTCATGGCCTGAAGCAGTGATTGAGCACCTGGTGGGAAGGCAGGGCCAACCCAGGGGAGCTCAGGTGCATGCAATGTACCTGAGTGACTGGAAGGGGTGGAGCCAGGATGCACCCCTTCTCAGACCTCATTTAAGGGTTGGCAGTGGAGGTGAGAGGATTTTGTTGGATATCCTTGCATTTTTGTGGCCTTCTGAAGGTAAGCGGTTTCTTCCCTTTGTTTCTGTGTCCCTGGCTGTTGTTTGAACACAACCTCGGTTGTTGCATCCTAGAACTTTGCTGCCCCACTGTTGTTGCTGTTTTTGAGTGTGTTACTGTTGGTAACTGATAACTGAAATAAATTGTATTGATAATTGAAAAGAGAATAAAATGTAAAGATAACGGATATCATGTAGATACATTAGTCTGGTAAAGGCAGTGTATTCATGAGGTGTGTACAGCAAAATGACATGATTCCTACCATTCTCAGGATAGTCAAAAGGCTTTTTTTGTAACTGTTGATATTTAATGTGCAATTGTGACTATAAATAAAATGGCAGAGTACTGGGATAATATGTATTATTTCTTCTGGAATGTCTGTATTGGATAGATCCTACTGCTGAGGAAATGTTGCCTTGACTGCGAGGGCCAAGAGTAATACAGGAATGCTGTGTCATTCCTCTACTTAGAAGGAACTGACCCTGTGAAGCTCACAGAAATGCTGCTAAAGTAACTGCTGCTTCCTTTGCTGTTGTGTGATTTTCCCAAGTTGCTTGGGGAGGTTATATTTATAGTAGGAGGGATTGGAATGGAAAGAACGGAAAGAGAAGCGCTAATGTGAACATGTTGGTTCTAAACGTATGTTGCTGTAAATGGACTTTAATACCTCACGTTATGTGGATTGTAACAAATGGTAGATGCTATCAAAATACTGTTCTGAAGCCTCTTTTTTAATTCAAATATTTCTTCTTTGAGATAGCTTGTGGTTCTTCAAGCTTTTTTTTCAACTGTCTGCGTGATGTGCTATCTGCCGTGGATAAAATGTGTATGTATAATTAAATACATGAGGACCAACAAATATTAGTCTTTTTAAGGCTGAGATCAAGTGAAATATGGATCTGATTCCTGATGTGCAAATATGCATCTTCATTTTTCTCATGTATTTTTCTGTGCCCTTTGTTGTAGAAACTGTAATTACAAAATACTTATAAGTAAATTGGTTAGCTATAGGGAAAAAGTAAAAGCTTCCTTACTTGTCAGAGATGGCGTACATGAAGGTCTTCCATGACTCGTCTTTGTAAATAAGTGGGCATGCCCTCTTTCCACTATGTGGATGGAAAGAAAGTCACATCTCAGTGGCACTGAACATAGATTAGGATCTTCATTCTACCTTCCCTTTCTGGTGTGTTTCTGCTTAGCTACAACAGGCTTTTTTAGGTCAGCAGGATGGCTAGCCTTTAAAAATAGTGAATAAAAATTTGGAGAATAGGAAAGTTATGGCTCATGTGGAGAAGAGAAGCACTTTGGTGGATGAGGATGAATACAAGTCTCGGGGAGCTTCTCCTGAGCCATTACTTTTAATCATTCTGAAGCTTTTCTGCAGTGGACACTTGCTCTAGCTGCAGCTAAGTTGCTGGTGCACCTGAGCTGATGCAGCTTCTGGTACAGATAGGTAAAGTTATTCTTTGCAGGATAATAATGCTTCAAACAGGGATAAATGCTCCTGGTGCAGTTAAAGTATTTGCTTATCCGCATTGGAAATGCATGCTGGTGCTCCTGGCTATCAGTGGCTTTTCACTGGGGCATGTTCCCTTTTAGAAACAGAAACTTGAAAGCTGAAGAAATTAAGTGGGGAAATTATAAATGAGTGAAAATTACCTCTCATACAAATAAAAATGAGAAGCAAAGAATTGTTTTTAAATTTTCTTCTGTGGGAGAGGCTGTACTAACTATGGAAATTTTTTAATCTTCTCTAAAATCTACGCTGCTTTGGCCAGTGGCCAGGAGAAGAATTGCATTCTGACAGTTTTGCCTTTTTATAATCCTATCAAATACTCATAACTACCTAATTAAGGCAGTTTCTCTTCCACTAACATGCTTTTTTCCTTGTATTTTCTGTCAAAATTTCTTTTTCTTCTGAGCTTAAATACTTGAATTACTGCTTCAAAAGGACAGATGAACATTTTTAGATATGCTGAGATTGCTTCATGTGTTTTTTTTTTTTCTGATGGGCTGTTATGACTTAAGGGCTCTACAGATCCTAATGCAGTGGCATCTGAATGAAGTTTCCTTGCATGTGGAGTCTGGCTGCGGATTTCAATGTGTTGTCTTTTCTCTCTATTCTTTTTGTAATACAGAAATTTCTGGGAATATTCAAGGAGAGCAGTACTCTTCATTTTCAGTTGTCAAGGTAGCTGACAGCTTATTGTTGTATTATGAATAAATTATGCCAGGGTTCACACTTAAAACAAAAGCACAAATGCTTCCTTTTTTTCTTCAAATTTGACAGCTTAAGTTTATATTAAGCATAGCATCACCTGGATGCGTACTGCATGAAAATATAGACTATTCAGAATGAGTTATTAACCCAAAGCTTTTACAATTTCTCAGATGCCCTGAAGTGATTCTGTAGGCTACTGTGGGGATATGAATATGAGAGAGAACAGGGGGCTTCCAGTAATGTGTAACAGGCTGCAGTATCAGCAGATGTCATTGTTTGGCAACTATTTTCAGTAAAAAGGTGTCCTTTATTGCGAAGTGTTGTGTTGAGATGTCTAACCATACTGCAAGAAAAAGGCGCTGTTTGTGTACTTGCTATAGGTTACCTTCTCATATCTAAAGTAACTGCATAGCTAGAATTGTGGTTTAAATGTAGTCTGTATACCTGTAAGCCAGCCAGCTTTGGTTCGCATTTGGTGCACATTTTTTAGCAGCAACATTTGAGATGTCAAAGCTTAATCATGTCTCAGTGCTGTCTGAAGAGCTCCTGGTATTCATACATCTCAACAAGACTCTTTGCAACAGACAGTTTGCTGAAAACCGAAGGAATGAACTGTAGATATGGTCCTTCACTTAAATGTTTGATCAACATTGGTGGTAGGTGACTTGGAAGTAACAAATATAGAGGCAGCGTGTGCCAAAATAAAAATTGCAGTTTGTCTTTTGTTCTTCGATTTGTATATATTGAATGATTAACTGAAGAGCATCAAGGTCTTTAAGACAACTGCCTTTAAATTCAGTGGACTTCAAATCATATTCTTAGTGACATATTAATGATTGTCAGAAGGTGTAGTAGATTTTGATCCTGATTCTTTTTTCTATTGTAGCTCTAGAATGCCAGAAGTATGGAACGCTTGCTCCATATAAAGAAGGGCACCATGATCTGAATAGTTTGAGAAGAACTTTGTTTTGTCCTGCTGCTTTTACTGTAAGTTTTA
>JAOWBP010052908.1:0-12093 GCA_028571105.1 Tragopan temminckii
TGTTCCATCTCTTGGATCATTTCTGTGGCCCTTCTCTGGACATGCTCCAACAGCTCCTGTCTCTCCTGCACTGCACTCCACATCAGGACGCAGTGCTCCAGGTAAGGCCTTGCAGCACAGAACAAGATCACCTTCCTGACCTGCTGCCCACGCTGCTTTGGATGCAGCCCAGGGCCAGTCTGGTTACCACAGGCATCACAAGGGCTGGTGGGCTGAGCAGCTCCTGCTGGCCAGAGCATCGTGAGCCAGGCAGCCAGCACAGCCCTCCTCTGTCCAGGTTGAACTGCTCAAGTGCTCCAAGCCTGAAAGGGCTCCCAGTATGAACTCCAGCTGTGTGTTTAAGGGATGCTGGGAAAGGCACACAGCATTCCTGGGCTGAACAGTAGTTTAGTTTCTTTCCAAACCTAACACCCTAACACTTACAATACTTTTTTTTTTTTTTTTTTTTTTAAAAGCAGAGATCCTTGGAATTAAAACTTCGTACTATTTCAGAATAAAAGTTGCTTCCAACTCCACTGTCATTCCTGTAACTGGAGCCAAGCCACTGTTAGTGGAAGAGTACCCAAACAAGGGAAAGCACTGTTCCAGCTGTGCTAACATCATGCTGCTGAAGCTCTCCTGGACAGTTTCAGAGGAATGAGCCATAAGAGTAATTCATTTTCTTACTACACAAAAAACATCCCACACTGCCAGCAAGTTTCTGCAGTAACTCAGCCACAACAGACCTTTTACCCTACAGTGGGAACGGCACAGGAAGAAGCAGCAGCCTGACCATGATGTACAGCACTCCCTTCTCCTCCCTTGCTTCCAGGACAGATACATCACCATGACTTGCATACGCCAGGGCTGTCCAAAACTCCCATGGGAAACCCACCCCCCTCCCTCACCCCATTTCTTCAGCTCACTCACTGGCTGCTTAATTCAACTTCAAGAACCAGACCTGGGAAAAA
This sequence comes from Tragopan temminckii, assembly GCA_028571105.1. Classification (NCBI taxonomy): domain Eukaryota; kingdom Metazoa; phylum Chordata; class Aves; order Galliformes; family Phasianidae; genus Tragopan; species Tragopan temminckii. The sequence continues at coordinate 951 of JAOWBP010052908.1, forward strand.
TCTGATTTATGGCCTCTGCCCTCCCCACACTGCACTCCCTGGAAGGTCTGGCTGCTGCCCAGAGGTTAAGGCACAGGAAAGCTTCCCAGGTCCAACACACTTCTTTGTTTATCTTCATTTCTAAAACTTTTTAAAACGTAATTTCAACCATCAGCTCTGCCAGTTGTCGTGCTGTTGTTAACAAAAGCACAATACAAACTGCTTGTTTGCACTACGAGCAATTTTTACAGTCTAAGATCAGACAACGTGCCCTGCTTTTCCAGGCTCTCATTCAGCTCGATAACGTTGCTGAAATCTTCACATCCAGCCACTCTTATTTAGTTGTCATCCTACTTCTATTTTTGACAGCCCCACTGATAACCTAATTAGCATGTTCTTCAAAAGGCTGCTTGACAAGAAGAACGTGTCAGTAGGGATTTTTTTTAAATACTCATCCATAGCTCATATAAAAATCAGCAAAGATACAAGTCATTTTGCTGCTGGACTGTGTACATCCACTCGCACACTTATTTTTTCTTTTGGACTAACGCAGGTTTGGGTTTAAAGCAACTACTCTGAGTGACTCCTAAACCTAAGAATGAGTCTACCTGAAGATCAGCTCATTTGTATGCATGCTGTTCACAGAGCAGGAAGATGAAGACACTGCCTGATGCTCAGAGCCTCCTGCCCATGGGGAGCAGGCATACAAGCCTCGGATGGCACGACTGGCAGCAATGCTTCTTTAACTCCCAAGTGCCTTCATTTTTGATCAATGTGAAGTCCTTGCATCCATGTAAGTCTCTCATCAAAAAACATACTTAAAATACACGTGTCCCATTAGCGTGGTGCAGACAGTCAGTGTGACTCTCCTGATCGGGGCTGGAAAGCAGGGATGTGAAGTGACAGGCAGTGCTTGGCAGCCCAGAAATGTACCCAGCAGCTCTGCCTTAGTGCTTGAGGTCTGGCTCAGCTCTGCTGAGTACGTAAAGCTTCTCTCATTAGCAAGCACTGTTCTCAGAGAGGGCAAGTGTGTCATCACCGCCAGACCTCCTAAGGCACCTTGCCAAGCATCAAACTGGTGGCACTGCTACAGCAAAAAGTAGTCTTTTTTTTTTTTTTTTTTTAAATCAGCATTCACTATGCCATGAGTGCAGAACTGGGTTACTGGGTCAGAAGAGAATGCCTGAAGCACCAGTTGGTTTTAAGTCCAACAGCATCTCCATGTTTCTTATTTTCATACACCAACTAGTACTTTCCTGCAACTCTGAAATACCCCACTTGCCAGGAAATTCTAAAAGCAAAAGCAGTTATCAAACTTATTTTCTCTGTGCAACCAGCGTGGCAGTGCCACTTCTTAAAACACAGGATCCTTATCAGTCGACAGCAGCTGCTCACCTTGTGCATGACAATCTTCCGCTGAGCTGGTTCTGCCACATCGATCATCTTCTGTACCACGTAGTTGGCATACTGATCCTTCATCATGGTGTATAAGGCACTGTGAGGGCCATCATTCATAGTGCACACCTCATCGATCAACATGGCACGCTCCGTACGAGAGGCGTGGGTCACACACTTCTCCACAACGTTGCTGTAACAATCAAAGAGACAATTGGTGAGCACACAACCACCTTCCTGGGCTTTTCATTCTCTAAAGGTGCAGGTCTTTCTGCATCAGACATGCGCTGGTGCAGAAATGCAATAATGTGACACGAGAGGTCCAACGTTCCTGGGATCTGAGTGGAAATTTGGGCAGAAGACCATTTCAGGTTTTATTTCATCCAGATTTATTTGTGCATCTCTACAGTGACATTGTACTGGAGATCAATGTCTGTTCTCACAGCATACCCTGGAGAAGCAGATGAGTTGTTCTTTGTTTGGCTTTCTCAGTAGTGGAGCTCAATGGGAATGGAGGTCCAAGGTTATAACAACAGAGAAGTACAATCAGGAATGAAAGATCTTAGCAAAGGCAAAGAACTTCCAAAATTCCTGAATATATTAGATAAGTAGTCTCCGCTCTCTGAAGAGCAAAGTTAAATACGATACATGGTTAGGGAAGGAGAGTCTGATCCTCTGCATCCCTGCCTGAATCACAAAATCACCAAGTGATTTGCTGTAACTAGAGCTCAGCTCAGGGGACACCATGCACTAATTAACAGGGAGGAAAAGGCTGAAATAACAGCATTCAGACCATGCTCTTCTAATTCCTGTTAACATTGTACTTTCCTCGTGTTCCTAAGTAGTAGCACACTACCTTACTCATCACAAAGAGGCAGGTATATTAAGCCTGTGAAGAGCTCAGCCTTCATGTGCAAAGGGCAAGAAGCACCCACAACAGCAGTTCACAAGTGTGGGAAGTGTTACTTTTTTTTTTTTTTTTTTTTAAAAAACATCCCCTGCACTACCTGAATTTTGCTTCTATCCATGTTCTAGCTCTGCTGCAGCTGGACTAACAAACCCAGATTGCTTCAGCTTCCCTACGAGGCACGTACACATTACTGGAGATGCATTATGGATGTATCTCAAAAAGGACCACAAGGCCTTTGCACATGAGAATCAGAGTCTTCTGTTAAAAGTGGGATGCAAAGAACCACTGCTACACTGATTTCCCCAGTTCCCTTGTGGCTTGACACTGCACCCCAGAGATAGCAAAATGCTCGTAACATTTGGTTCTCCAAGGGATAGTGACTACTTAACAAAAGCCACAAATAACACAATACCCCTGCTCAGGTTCAAGAACCTGGATTAGAATTACTCTTTCACATCTTTATCCTCTTCTCACAAGTAGAATCTACCCTGCCAGTCATTCGGTCCAGTTTTTAAGCAGTTATAAATCGCATTCTGCTGTTCAACATAAAGTTATTTTTCACCTCGTTTCACCTTCCTACACCCCACTCCCAACTCTTTCACAACTCTAGCACGCGTCCAAACTCTTACAGGGTGTGGAGACTTTAAGAAACAAATTCATACCTAGCAAATTTATGTTGACTCAAGACAAGCACGTTGCCTCTAATTTCTGCTACAATCTTGCTCTTGTCCTCAGGCCGACCATGCTCTAGTACATGCTGGATAACATAGTTCCCATACTGATCCTGTTTGAGAAACAGAAGCACGTGAAAATCTGGACAGGAACCACTCAAATCAAAGTGCATTAATTCTTACAAACTTTGACTAAACACTAATTAAAACATCTACCTTTTAAATCATGCAAATACTTCCTCCCTGTTCGAAAACATGCATTCTGGAGTTTCACAAGAAGGAAAAACACCACATCCTTGTACCAACTGTAAAACTCTGAACAACTTCACTGAACACGAAACATCAGTATTTTCTCATTTCCATTTACTGCTTTCTCCAGGTTCCAGAATATCAAAACACATGTACTGGAAATTGATGGCAGAGTTCTAGCTACAGAAGACTGTTCTTATGTACGTTCATAGTTGAAATGTATCCATGTTCAGACCACAACACAGGTACTTGTTTCACTCAGCAGTGCCAGAGGCATGCCTTGATGCCTCACCTCTAGGCCCAACCTCTTCCCACTCCCAATGTGCTAAATATGGGCACGCAGGACAGGACTTATTTCATGTTATACCCTCTGGCTCCCAATGCACAAATCCTAAGAAAAAAGAGCTCTTAGAAGGACTGCAAGAAGGAAAGGCAGGCAAGAAGGAGAACAGCTTAGGATGTTCTTTTCCTACACAGAATCAGTCCTTTGCATCAACTCCTTTAAGATCATTAGAATACATTCCCACTCAATACTTAATGTTCCTTTTGAAAAGGACACAAATCCAACATTGATATTTACGGGATATTTGCATACAACCAAAATGATTAGTGATGATGCTTTCCCTGCCTGCCCTGTTCCTTTCTGTTCCTCCTCATGCAATGCTACATGGCCCCAGCAATACTCAGCTGCAATTCCAAACAGGCTGCTAGCTTTCCTAATACAGAACAGTAACCCAAGAACATCTGCCAGCACACAATCCCCCGTTCCCACACTGACCTGCACAAGCTGCTCAGTGTGCTGGTGAAGCTCCTCCAAGATGGGAAGAGTCTGCTCAGGAAGACAGTGCTCGAGGATCCTCTGAATCACACGACAGCCATACGGATGTGTAGACAACGCAAAAACCTGCATTCAACAAAAACAGACAAGCACAGGCAGCAACACATCTGTTAGTCTTGGTGAATCCCAGAAACCTTAAACGAACACATGCAGGTTCCCCTGGACAGGGGAGGTAATGTCAGCTCCAGAACTCTGCTTGCAGCACTGCAGCTCGAGATGGTGCAAACATTTGCTTCCTCACTGCCACAGGGAGAATGAAGACACACCACGTCCCTACCTGTGCTTCACCTTCTCCATTTATGAACAGGAAACAAATGGTAAAGTATCTTGATTAATATAAAGAACACCTGGATGGGCAAGCATTATTGGAAGCAGTGTTAAAAGTTTCAGAAGAATAAATCCAGCATACCATTTGCCAGTTGCATAATTAGAGCTATGTAAGAAGTAGTATGAAGCAGAAAGGTTAAAAATACTCAAAGGATTTTCCTCATGTATCTGGATTTGTTTAAAAGCCTTAACTGTGCTTAGCAGAAGTGACAACAAGAAACCTTCTTCCTCATTTCTAAAGGATTATAAAATCTGTTGCTAAGAACATGACACCTATTCATTTTATTATTGCTGTGCAGTTTTCTGTCTAAAGCATAAAGTCCTGTTTGCTGGCTTAAAATTAAAAGAAGAAGCAAATCCAAGCATTGATGTCAAGGAGACAGACTACAAATTTTTAATAACTATTTTCAGTAAAGTGGGCAGGAAAATAGACTTTCGAATGCAATGAACCATAGAAGAAAAAAGTCTTGAGGTAGTAAGCTTAAGCTTGCATATGAAAGTTCAGTTGAAACTAGGACAGCTGGCCAAAGAAATTTCACTGCCATCCACCAAGTTCCCAGCTGTATTTCTGCCTTGCCTAACTCCCCGAGGGAAGGTCCAAAGCTAAATGTGAACCAGCAAATTTGCTGAGCAAGTTCCCAGCTAGAATCCAGCTTGTTTTGACACAGCCAAGCAAGTCAACACTTTTGCAGATGTTCCAAGAGCAGACAAGCTAATAAAGTCTGGTTCCTGCTACAATAACCCCAGGCTATCCTCACATCCCTGTGGCAAAACCCTCAGCACTTCAAAGTCACTCTCCAAAGCCAATTAAGCTGAAGCTGGAAACACCCAGAACAGCACTTTTGTAATGGAAGACAAGCCAACTACAGCCAGAACAAAGGAGCTACACAACTCAAATCCAGAACTGCTGGGATAATGAAGCACAAGTAACTACGCTTTGCAAGACAAAACTCATGTTCTGCCCCTGATCTCAGACCCTCAGGAAGTAGTATATAAACCATCCTCACAGAGAGAATCATAATGAAAATTTACTATACTCATCAGAAAACTCTGCTCACCACCTTTACTAAGAAGATAAATTAATAACACACATGCTTTCCTCTCATCAGTTAACAGTATTAAATGCTGCAGTAAAACAGATGTTTACAAGGCTGCTTTACTGTGATATACCTGAAAATGGCAACAGAGACATGCCTGAAGAATTCTAGGCTCACACTGTAGGCTCACTCACCTTTCAGCTAATACTTGCTAAATGTTACATCCCCAAATACGTGAGTAGATTACAGCCTTTGCTGTGCAAAGGAACTGATAGGAACGCAAAGAATGAGAGCCAGTATCTTGGTTAAGGACTTACCTGTCCCTTAAATGCATCAATGATAAACTGCAGGGACTGAGGCTGCACGCACTCAATACACTTCTGCACCACATGATTACCGTTCTGGTCTTTTACACACTTCAGGACATGGCCATCCAACTCCCGTACCATCTCGTTCTATTAGGAGGAGAGAAAGAAACAGAAAGCACCACCAGGATTCATGGCTGATAAAGGCAAAGCTTTGCTGCTAAGCACAGTAGAAGAACATGGAAGGCATGAACGACACACCCACGTGTTTCAGTAATCCCAGGGAAATTTTTCAGTGGCTGAGGGCTGAGATGAAACCAGGTACGATACAGCAGCCACCTACAACACCACTATTCTGAAGAGAGAACACTCTTCATTACACATGAGTATCATCCTAAACCTAAGTGTCCACATTTAAAGACTATTATTCCCCCAATGTATACCTTTGCTATGCACTTACTGTTCCCTCCTCTGCCCCCCTCAGAAAGAAACATAAAACACTCAAACTTCACAAATGTCTAAGTATCAGCTTCACTCATCACTGGGAGAAAAACTTGTATTTTACAAACGCAAGCTGATATACTGTAATTAGGGAAATCAAGCAGGCAAGTTCTAGATACGACTCACATAACACATGCAGGCTGAAAGCTTTGTAAATGGAAAACAGTAAACGATTTTTGAGGAATTCAACAGTTATACACAAACAGACAATTTACTTTTGGAACTGATACAAAACCAGGCATTGCAGGAGCACACAGTACTCACAAAACAGCATTCCAGAAGACAGTGGGAAATCTTTGGACCTGCAGAGCCAGTTTGTGCTGCCCCTCATCACTCTGCTGGCACAGAGCCACTATGAGATAGTGCTAAAGTGAACCTGGGCTTGACCCAAAAGGAACACACACACTTCTAAATTCTATTTCAGTGTCTTTTGTTGGTGGTGGTGTTTTCTTTTTTTTCCTAACTTAATAACCTACATTAAGACTCCTATATAATGATTCCTAACACCTTTAGTAGCTAGCTTCCAGAGTGCATTTTTCATCTTAATTCACTGTTAATAAAATCCTACTGGAATTGATTTATTAATGAGCTTTGAGTAGATTTGAGGCTATTATCAGCCCTTCTCCAACACTGTGCCTCGCTTGATGGGAATTAGGGGCTCCTCATACACCTCACTCTGTGGGAAGCAGGGTACTGACCCACATATCACAGCAGCAATATCCCAGCAAATATGCTAAAGTAAAACTTTGGCACGATTTACCTCAGGGGATTTTAAAGCATCTTCTCATTCATACTAACATTCATAATTCCATCACCAGCTAGCCTATATCAATCTGACTGCAGGGAATTAACAGAGAACCAATGCCATTAGTTGTTCAGTGGAACAAGGAGATGACAACGAGACCTGAGAACAGTATCACATACTTACTTATCATGCACAAGAAACATAACAGATGTACCATAAACCAAACCAAAAGAACACCATCCACAAACAAAACCGAGTAACAGAAGATTACAGTTCATATCACCAAACAGCAAGAAACGTTCAACATCAAGAAGAAAGTTAAAGTTGAAACTTACAATTACCTGCTGGTCTGGGGGAATAAACTCAAGGGCCTTCTGGATCACCCTACATCCATACATCTGCAAAGCCAGGGACAGAACATGCCCACGGATACGTTCTGCCAAGGCTAACTTTTGCTCCAGGCTGCCAAACTGGAAAGATTAAAACCAATCACCACAAGCACAAAATCCTTGTGTGGTCAAGCAGCACAGCAGCCCTCCCAATCTGTCATACCAAAGTACTAAACAAGAAACACTGTACTTTCTGAAAAAAAAAATAACAGCCATAGCTCAATGGACCTGAACAGGCACAAGTGAGATGTTTGTTCTGACTCTGATATGCCTGACACATTTGAAACAAATTCCAGAGTATGTGCCACTTTGCTAATGCAGTAACCCTTGAGAGGGTTGCTATAAAATTACTGGATTAAAAAACAAACTAAAATCACCAAGGTTGAGTGAAGAAGGAACTGACCAGTTTCAAGATGGAGAGAGAAACAGCTGCTCACTCCCCTTGCATGGAAACACACAATTTTCTTCAATGGATACTGTTTGCTGTGTTTTTAACACAAATGCTTTCCAAAGTTTGTATTATTTCTAAGTACATGAGAACTGACAGCTCAGAGCAGCATCCACTGAGACAGAAAACTAATATTTGTTGGATCTCAGTCCCCTCAATATGTTATTTATTCTTCCAACTTCCTCACTTCAATAGGCAAAATCTATTCTTTAGAAAAGATTTTTAGTCCCACATTACAGTCACCCCAACAGGAATGATGCAGCAGCACGTGAAGATGAAATGACATCAATGTAGCCAGATACCCAACCCGAGCCAAATGGCATGGCTTCTAAGAACTCAGCCTATGCCTCAGGACAGCAGGCATCTGAGCAAGAGTTGTGAAGAGGGGAAATGAAGACTTACTTCAAAGAACTTCTGGATGACATAATTTCCAAATACGTCCACCATCAACTGATAAGCTGCCTGGAGGATCTCGTTGAACACAAGCTGACGTTCTGCTGGGGTAGCACGCTCCAGTTTCAGCTGAATAAACCTGAAAAATAAGGCTGCTGTGATGCCACTGGCAAATGCATCCTCAGAGCATTTGTTAACACAAATCCACTCAATCTTCACACCCTGAGCTTTTACAAAACACAGGTCTTTAAAAAACAACAAGTGCCCTATATCACAGGAATCTGAAACCCTGAGTGGTGGCACTCATGAGATGTATGCCTACGTGCCATTATCTATATGCCAAAGACTCAAGCAAAGCAGATCTCAACAGAGTAACGTGGCAAGGTCTCACATCCAGGCAGCTTTCAAATGGGTTCAGCTGTACCAATGGGACTAGCAAGCAAACTCCTTTTTGGAGAGGGAAGTCATGCTATAAGAACTTGACTTAAGTCTATAAAAAGGAGGGTCAGTGTTACACCACCCAGCTTAATGTCTTTTCACACTTCCTTTTCCACTTCACACCTCCTTTTCCTTTACTTCAGGATGCAATGCAAGCTGCAAACCACGTCAAATCAAAGAGCAGCTGTCGCAAAAACTCCCTACAGTGTAAGGTTTTAAATCCCACCTGGATCCATGCTGGTCCTGGGAGAACTCCATGATGTGCCCAGCAATCTCCCTCAGCTGTAAATTGGGGTACCGGTTATTGCGGAAGTCTTCGAGCAGCCTGCTGCGGCCGGAGGGCATAACATCAGACATGCCATAGCGCAGGCGAGATGAAGGGAACAGCGTGCTGCTGGGGCTGAAGAGGCTGGAGGCACTGCTTGCACTGCGGTACTTGGCTTCAGCTCCAGGAGCAGCAGAGATGTAACGGCCGCTTCCATTTGTGAGCCCTCCTGCAAGTCATAAAAACCAAAGGGTTTCAAAAGACGCAAATGAATTCCTTGGCTGTTTCATTTCAAATGGATTCACAGCCTTTGCATGACATTTTACTTCTAATTACTCCTTTTCCATCAAGATGGATTTATGACACAGTTCAAACAGGGAAGTACTCTCAACCAAGCTAAATGAACTGCCCCCAGAATAGTCTGGGTGGGAACACATTCGAACAGCTCCTTAGCATGGCACTCGTGTATTAGGTTGGGATGAACTGAAGAGTTCAGAAAAGAACAGGCTGTAGCAACTTCTGCTCCTCACACTGTGTTGGCATTGTCTAAACCATACACGTCAATCCCACTGCTTGCATTTTTTGCTAACTAGAGATTTCAAATTACTTTATTTTGTTCCTCACCTTCATTTTTTCCCCACCTACTCTGCTGCTGATCCAACCCCATCTAAACAGAAATGTCTCAGGAGTAGGGACAGAATTAAAGCAAAGTTAGACAGCAAAAAGGCAGCAAGAAGTAGAAAAACAAAGATTACAAAACAAATCACTATTCAATACAAATAAACACCAATAAGTTAAAAGCAATGAGGATCACAAAGAATCCTTTCAAACACGTACTAAACATTTTCATTCATACTAAGAAAGCACTTTGTTACCCAGTAATAGGCTTGGGAAACATCCATCACACAGTCAGGAAACTGCAAGTGTTGACAGCAACCAGCTTAAACCTGTAAATGCCATTTTCTTGCCTGTACTTTCTGCACTGTGCTTCAGCACCACAGCAGAGAACTCATTCTTGCAGGGCTCGGGATCCCTCTGCTGGCCAAAGGCTGCAAGCTACTTGGGTGCGTGATTTCTCCTGAGCAGGCTAGAGATCTGTTAAGGAGAATACTCCTATCCCATGAGAATGTGCCACTTGGACAGCCAAGGGGAGGCAGCAAGGGAAACCACCTGAAAAAATCCACAAGCGATCTTTGCAAAGGAGGAGAGCGAAGACCTTCAAAGGTAAAGGTCTGTAGGTCTGTCTGCAAAGAGAACAGGCCTTCTCCCAGCAGCCATGCAAACAACAGCTCCAAAATTAAAATATAATAATTTAAAAAAATAAGAACACAGTGAACTGCACTCCCTGCCAGCAATGCCTCAAGGAAGCTTCCATGCAGGAAATGCTATATGAGAATTAAGTATCTGATAACGGGCCAATTAAGTTTCCCCATCTCTGAGCAGGCAGGCATGTTCTGACTTCTCCACACCTGCTGCCAAACCTCTGCTTTCTCAGGAGGAAAGCAACTCAGGAACTTCCTGTTCCCATCTCTTCCTTGTGCTGCTTTGCCAGTGGCGTGGCCGGCATTTTCTCTACCTGACTTTTTAATTAAAAGCTCTAACAAGTGACTAAGTGATATTCCTTACTGCTGGAAGGACCAGCAAATGCAAAGGGAATATGAAATCAATAGTTTCTAAGGTAAAGGAAACCAAATTAATGAGCAATGGTGTTCTGAGTCTCCACTGCACTCCAAGCACTCAGTTACCCTTTGTTTTTCCAAAGCCTGGAGCAGGTCAGAGCCATGGCACAATGCACTGAAATGAAAAACTGCTTCCTGATCTGCTACAAATGGCTGTAAGTGGAAAGAGCTGAGCACTGATGCTGTTATCGTCTATGTCTTGTCTTTTAGTTCAGAGGGAAAGTATCCTTTGTACAGCCTTCTCTACCAGAGGTAGAACCAAACCTTCTGATCGTTTTGAAGGGTCTAGCTAAACCACTTAAGTTTTCCTAAGGGTCTCCCTTCTGCTGGAGATGCTGACTGAAGGTCTCTCCATAAGGTACAACATCATATTGGGAATTAGAGACCATGCAGGGACAGGTATCCTAATAACACAAGTGCTTCTGAAACCCATCTTCCAAACTCCTGAGCATCTTAAGCTCCTGTACCCTAATGTGTAAGTGGGACCACAAGCTGGGTAAAAAGGAGTCTGTGATCTTACCAGAATGAAAATGCTCCCCGTTCAAGAACCACATGGGGGCGGGGGGGAGGCAGG
>JAOWBP010052910.1:0-12092 GCA_028571105.1 Tragopan temminckii
TTGGCAGGGGGGTTGGACTCGATGATCTCTGAGGTCCCTTCCAACCCCTACCATTCTGTGATTCTGTGATTCTGTAATACACATGTTGACTTTCTTCACAGAAAGCTCCCTATAAGCACATGTTGTGAGACATTTAAATTGTAGTTTGTTTTCTGATACAGAAATTCTTGGGGCACTTGGGATATCTTCACCACAATTTCTCAGTGCAAAAAGAAGCTCAAGCACTGCACTCTTTTCTGTAGTCTTTAAATATTTGTTGAGTTCTTGAATCTTGACTTTCCCAACTAATGAACTGAAATTCCCAAAAGAGAATCATAAACTCCATGGCTGTCCTGATGGGCAAAACACAAAGGAAAAGGACAGATAGAATGCAAAGTTAATCAAAACTGGCAAAAATAAATAAATAAATAAAAAATAAAAAAATTGTGAGATACATACATCTATTTTTATACCTATAAAACAAATGAAGAATTTAGTTCCTCACTCTAGCAAAACTCACTGAAAAAATTTCCTATTTTGTCTCAACACACTTTTGTTGTCATATCCCTTGGTTTTTAATTAAGATCTCTCAGGTTTATGTACACGTCTGAACATTTCTTGAACTTATGAAGACTTCCTTGCCAAACAGGCTTCCCCATGCAAACATTTTTAAATTCAAAGGGACATCATTTCTGAAATGTCTGACCAAAACAAACAAACAAACAAACAAATAAAAAAAACACAAAGCAAACAAAAACAAATAAACAAACAAAAGTTAATAGGGCTCTGATTGCTTAGGTACTCCTAATTCACATGTAGATACTTTAGACTGTGTAGCTATTAGTATTCTAATAAGAATAGCACATGATCTGTGCTAGCTTTAACAGTTTGAAAAAATGTAGGCATTCTTGATATATTTTCACTCCATTAGGTATATTGTAACAGCTTCTGTGAAAGCACAACAAAAACAGCATGGCAAAGCATTTTTTCTGAAATGAATATATGTAGAGTTCTTGTTGCAGGGCATGAGACCACTGTGAAATGGTAGAGAAGAGAAATAAATTTCAGACACATAGCTGTGAACATAAATTTGTATAAGAATTCCAAAATCTGGGTGCCTGTCAGGAAACTTCTGAGTTCCCATGAGTTTTCCCATATTATCTATCTTGACTGCACTCAGACTGCCTAGTCATGAGTCCTCCAGTGACAGCCTCTCCTCAAGACATGTCACTTCATGGTCTTGTGTTGATTGGCACAAGTGAACTTGGATTGTGATAACAATTTTTGCAGAGTATGGGTATTGCTTCATTCCTATTTTCTTTAGCCATAGATATGCACACTTGCCAGCTGTTTTTCACTGTATTTTGAAATATACATTTCTCTTTGTTTAGCATGTTCATGAACGATCTCTGATTCTCATAGCTAGATAAATAAGTCTAGAAATTTTGTCAGTACTTGAAAATTACAGTCTTCCTGAGGGCAGGCCAGGCCATTAGCTGTTAATGAATTCTTTCCAATTTACTTATAGGCATCACAGTCTTACCTTCTTTTCATTTTCTTAGCATCTCTGTTATTGAATCAAACAAACAAACAAAAAAAAAATGCAACAAAGACCCACCCTAATGGTCCAAGGCCTTCATGCCGTATATATCACCATAATTCATAACTGAGCTACCTGCCCTTCACAGCTCTTGTCATTGTTTCTAGCATCTGTGGTAAGACACTTTCATTATAATTAACACACCATCTGTATGCATGTCCTCCCTTTGCAGCATTTGGAGAGCCTGAAGAATAAAAAATGTTACCGTCATGGTTTTATGATTTTTGTTATCAGTATTCCACACCATAACATCGTGTAAAACATGGGGAATTAAAGAGTTAATACTCCAGTTCCGTGGACTGATAACTTTCCGGATACCTGATTCTCAGAAGAGAAGAAGAACTACATACTTTAGAGGACACTGGTTGTGATTCTGGTTCTCAGTTGAATTTTCTTAACATGGTTGCCTCTCTCTGGTTCCGAACTACTTCTTTTCCTTCCTTTCCCAGAACTTCATATCTGTTGGCTAGGGGGACTTCAGGGGCAAAGGGAAGCACTGCTCCTTCTGCTCTGAGAGACAAGATGCCAGTCTCCGTCATCCCACATGTTTGCCCTCTGTCAGGTTGGAAACTTCTTACCTTCTTTGCCCTGCTGTGACTTAAGACAGGGCTGTCAGTCTGCCCATGCCACTGCCTGGCATAAATTTCTCTCTCCAATGGATGGATACATCTCAGCCTGGCAACTTCCTCTCACAGCCTGGTCAGCTGTTCAAATAGATCATCAAGCTGGGAGCATATGCATCCACAACTCCTCACTCTTACCTCAGTCCCTTGAGCAACTTCCAGATTCCAGAACTCCCCTCCCCTGTCCAGAGGTCTGAGCAGCTCTTTCATTCTTCAGGTGGTCCATCTGGGTGCAGATGTCAGGCAGAAAAGTTGTGGCCCCTCCGTTTGTGTTGCTGCCTCAGCCCAACCTTGAAGGTGGGTGGTCAGCATGTTAGTTTCAATAGCATGCTGCACCCTCACATGCCCAGATGAGAGGAGCAGCCTACTTAACAGCCTCCCTGTTCACTCTGCCTGCATGAACTGATACACAAACCTCTGCACCATGCCCTTCTGATGTACCATGTCTTGTTTGCATGTCCTGTCTGCAGCGCTTCTGGGAGCAACACCCTTTGTACATCTGAGGGGTTGGATGCCCTCATTCACAACTCTGTCCATGCCAGGTTAGAGCTGCTTCATGTCACTGACACTGCTCTTCCCACTAAGGGGGCACTAGGGGCTCCCTTGCTCTCCCTGTGCTTCTTTTTGCACTGTTTTTCTGCAGTATTGTCACAGTTTTACCTCTGTGCAGGATTCCTTGCTCTGAAGTCAATCTGCTCAAGGTTTTTGATAAAACGTATTAAGTTATTCTCTCTCGGGATTCTTTAAAAAATTAATAATTTTCCAAATATCATGTTAAGTAATACAATTATAACCTTTTCTCTGATCCATAAATATAATTATAACCAAACACAAGAATTATTTTTTGTACAGGAACAATCAGGAGAAGTACTTGTTTCAAAACACACATCACTGTTACAGCCCCTCTGACAACTACCAAGCTTTGAAAACAAGAGGCTTCAGGGTTCGCTGCACATCATACATTCTAATTGCATGAAAGCTAGTGTTTCAGACGTTAGTTTCCTAAAGAAGTCAGCAAACACAGATCTTCTAAGAGCAGAGGTGAGCTTTTTTTTAGGATATAAGTAAAGAAATGTTTTTATTTCACAAAAACACTAATTTATCTTTGTCATTTTTAGTTTTTCTTAGTAGAAAGTCTGGGAAATCTCTGGTCTTTTTTTCAAAAAAAAAACTCTTTCAACTTCCTAATAACTTGGCTCTAGCAAATTCATTTTTAAATATCAAATTGATAGGTACATTAACTATTGAAGCAGTGGTGATGCAAATCAATGCAGAGTCCTTCATCCTCTATTTCCCTACAATCCCACCTTCACCCCCCACAGGTTATAGTGAATGCCAAAAATTCCGAAATACAATATCACAACTGTAAATTTCTTGTATAAATGTTACTAGTCATTTCTTGATTCTCTGAAACCAAAGGGCTGCTCATATGCAAAGCACAAATGTATCTGAATATCTGATTCCTGGAGCTGAACACTGTATTTCTCCCTTGCCAATTTTGTTATGTTCTATCCAAACTACCTTTCCAATTCAGTCAGAAATAAGCAGCCCTGCTTCTGGAAATGTCATCATGGCATCATGCAAGACCTTTGCTGTAGACCACAGTCCAGTCTGCAGTTATGAGGCATATTAATACAGTCATTCCCTATGAAGCTCTATGAAATCTCTCTGTTCAGTGTGATCCAGACAAAATGAAGTACCTGCACAGCTACTGTATTGTTGCCACATTGCTTTCTGCCTCCCAGGATCAGCAGCTGACATGGTGAGTTACAAACAACTGAATGTTATTGATATAGTTTCAAAATGTTGTCTATCTGCTTGCCATAATTGGATTTTTTTTCTGTAAAGGACTTCTGTGAACACTTAGAAAAATTATCAAAGACTTTCATTTATCAGTGTAACTTTATTTTGAGCATTCAGAAATTTTTCTTTTGTATTTAATCTTTTTATCTCCATTTTCTTTGTAATGTGCTTTAAGTTCAAGATGTCAGAAATTTGATATCATTGACAAATTAACCAGTTTATAGTCAGGCATATTCTCTGTCTCATTTTTGAAAATCACATCTAGCAGATAATTCAATGACCTCCCAAAATCCCAAACCACTACCTCAAGTCCAGTTATACATAACTATCTTGTAATTGTTGTTTGCTTCCTGTGAGATGTTGTTTGTCATTTGTTTGTTGACTATAACATGGATATTGTCTGATATATCTTATCTGATATTTACCTTCCTTAGAACAATTACAATTAGAGTTGTTTACATGATACAACTGCTCTGCTCTTTACATCCCGTTTCTCTTGGGTTTAGCCTTTTTATTGAAAATAAAAAGTGTTTCATCTTTTACTACTAACATTATTTGGCTCTAACTCACAGCCACTGGCACTGTTAGTGTCAAAACTGTTGCATGTATTACAGACATTTTCTGTATATACTATAAAATAATTTATAAAGATACTATCATGTTGGGGATATAGTCTGTGCTAGCAAAGTCAAGAGTATTTCTTCTTGTGTTTGAACTAGTCCTAATCAAATAATACAAAGATATCCTTTAAAATCACCACCATATTTGCAAAACAATCTTGAATCTTGAGAAAACAAAATTGAATAAAGCAATAGATCAGTCAACACTGGCTGGGTAGATGAGGGGAGAGCAGCAGGTGCTGTGTACTTTGACTTCAGCAAGGTATTTGACACCATCTCCCACAACACCTTTGTTATGAAACTTAGAAAGTTTCATAGATGAGTGAACAGTGAGGTGGACTATCAACTTCCTGACTGGCAGAGCTTAGAGGTTTGCCAGCAGCAGCGCAGAGTCTGGATGGAGGCCTATAACTAGCGATGTTCCCCAGGGGTCAGTGCTGAAACTAGTCTTGCTCAACATCTTCATCAATGGCCTGGATGAAGGGGCGGAGTTCACCCTCAGCAAGTTAGCAAATGATACAATGCTGAGAGGAGTGGCTGACATACCGAAAGGCTGGGCTACCATTCAGCAAAACCTGGACAGACTGGAAAGTGAGGCAGGGAGCAATTTGATGAGGTTTAACAAGAGCAAGTATCAAGCCTAGCACTTGGGGAAGAATAATTGTATATACTCAGTACAGGTTAGGCAATGACCTGCTGGAGATGAGCTCTGTGGAAAAGAACCCGGGGGTCCTGGTGGACAACAGGTTGGCTGTGAGACATCAGTGTGCCCTGATGTCCAAGAAGGCCAATGGGATCCTGGGGTGCATTACAAAGAGTATGGCCAGCAGGTCAAGGGAGGTCATCCTCCCCCTCTGCTCTGCCCTGGTGAGGTCACATTTAGACTATTGTGTCCAGTTCTGGGCTCTCCAGTTCAAAAAAACAGGGATTTCTTAGAAGGAGTCCAGCAGAGGGCCACAGAGATGATTAAGGGCCTCGAAGTATCTGCCGTATGAGGAAAGGTTGAGAGACCTGGGTCTGTTCAGTCTGGGGAAAAGAAGTCTAGGGTGAGATCTGATCAATG
Source organism: Tragopan temminckii (assembly GCA_028571105.1). Taxonomy (NCBI): domain Eukaryota; kingdom Metazoa; phylum Chordata; class Aves; order Galliformes; family Phasianidae; genus Tragopan; species Tragopan temminckii. The sequence continues at coordinate 5,689 of JAOWBP010052910.1, forward strand.
TTTATAAATGTCCAAAGAGAGGTGGGAAGCAAATGGATGAGGCCATGCTCTTCTCAGTAGCGTGTAGCAATAGAACAAGGAGCAATGGCCTAAAACTTGAACATAGAAAGTTCCATACAAACATTCAGAATAACTTCTTTACCTTAAGCGTAACAGAGCACTGGAACAAGTGCCCAGACAGGTTGTGGAGTCTCCTTCTACAGAGATATTCAAGACCCATCTGGATGCTTACCTGTGCAACCTGTGGAAGGGAACCTGCTTTAGTAGGGTAGCTGGACTCGATGATCTCTTGAGGTCCTTTCCAACTCCTGCAATTCTGTGATTCTGTGATTCTGTGATATTGCTTCACAGGAGAATAAAAAAAATATAATAATAAAAAAATAATAATAAAAGCTGTTATACTTAAATATATATCCTAGATTACTTTTTAAGGAATCATCTGAAAGTTCTGGTCTCATTTTTTTGCTTTGCTATTCATGAATATTCACAGCTGTAAACTTAGTAGCAAGTACAAAGCTCAGTATATAATCCTCATCTGTCTTTACTGCCATGCTATTAGTGGAAAACAAATAGTTTGTATAAGCTGCCATCATACTTCACATGATCATCTTATTACTTCTTCCTCCAAAGAAGGACAGACAGATAAATAATTTATTGAGCGAGATGTGGTCCAGCCCCATTAAGGAGATTCACTTCAGATTTTCTGAGCTCAGAGCACATTGTAGGCACATTTTGAGTCTTCCTTGATAAGTAACTGGCTGCTTTTAGTAACAAATAGCAGAAGGAAGCCATTAGTACTCATCCGTTCTTTGTTTATCAATTCTCAGAGCATGTCCTGGCAGGGCTTGTTGAGAGGGCTTTAAACTAGGTATGAAGGGGATAAAACCAGGCCTCTTAGAGATGAGCCTATGGGAACAATGATGTGATTGGGGATAAGGCAAGAGGCTCAGCTTAAGTGCAGCTCAACTACACCAATGCACACAGCATTGTGAACAAACAGGAGGAGCTAGAAGCCATTGTTCAGTAGGCAAATTATGACTTAGTTGTCATTATTGAAACTTGATGGGATGGCTCCCACAACTGGAGTGCTGCAGTGGATGGCTACAAGCTCTTCAGAAGTGGCAGGCAAGGAAGGAGGGGTGGTGGCATGGTTCTCTATGTTAGAGTGCTTTGATATTATTGAGCTTGGGGCTGAGAAGGTAAGGTCAAATCTCTATCAGCAAGGATCAGGGGAGTGCTAACAAGGTGGACATCCTGGTGGGGGATCTGCCTAACCAGGATGAAGAGACAGATGAGGTGTTCTACAAGCAGCTGACAGAATTTGCACAATTACCAGCCCTTGCTCTTATGGGAGACTTCAGCTTTCCTGATATACACTGGAAATACAATACAGCGGTGAATAAGCAGTGTAGGAGGTTTCTAGAGTATATGGAAGCTAACTTCCTGATGCAGCTGGTAAAAAAGCCTACCAGGGGAAATGCCCCTCTATGCCTGCTGTTCACAGAGAAGGACTGATGGGAGCTGTGGAAACTGGGAGTTGTCTTAACCAGAGTGACCATGAAATACTAGAATTCTTGATTCTTGGTGAAATCAGGAGGAGGGCCAGCAAAACTACTGCCTTGGACTTTTGATGGGTGGTCTTTGGACTGTTCAGGACACTGGTAGAGAGTGTCCCCTGGGACTCAGTTCTGAAGGGTAGAGGGGTCCAGGAAGGCTGGTGACCCACCTGGTGGATGACGAAAAGGCCGTTGACTTCAGCAAGTCTTTAACACTGCCTCACACAGTGTTCTCTTGGAGAAGCTGGAAGCCTATGGCTTAGACAGGTATACTCTGCTGAGTAGAACTGGCTGGATGGTCAGGCCCAGAGAGTGGTGGTGAATGGAGTAAAATCCAGCTGGTGACTGGACACAAGTGATGTTCCCCAGGGTTCGGTATTGGGGTCTGTCCTTTTCAATATCTTTATTGATGACCTGGATGAGGGCGTTGAGTGCACCCTCAGTAATTTTGCTGATGACACTGAGCTGGCAGGAAGTGTCAATTTGCGTAGGGGTATGAAGGCCCTACTGAGGAATCTGGACAGGCTGGATCGCTATGCTAAGGCCAATGAGCTGAAGTTCGACAAGACCAGATGCCAGGTCCTGCACTTCAGCCACAACAACCCCAGAAAACATTACAGACTTGGGACACAGAGGCTGGACCTGGAGGTGTTAGTCGACACTTAGCTGTTCACAAGAGCCAGCTATGTGTCCAGGTGGCCAAGAAGGCCAATGGCATCCTGGCTTATATCAGAAATAGTACTGCCAGAAAGAGCAAGGAAATGACCATCCCTTTGTACTCAGCACTGGGGACACCACACCTTGAATGCTGTGTTCAGTTCTGGGCTCCTCACTACAGGAAAGACATTGAGGCCCTGGAGCACATCCAGAGAAAGGCAATGAAGCTGTGAAGGGTCTGGAGCGCAAGTTTTATAGAGAGTGGCTGACGGAACTGGGATTATTTAGTCTGGAGAAGAGGAGACTCAGAGGAGACTTTGTCATTCTTTACAGCTGCCTGGTGAGGTGGGGCTCAGCCTCTTCTCCCACGTAACTAGTGATAAGTCTAGGCAGAACGGCATCAAATTGTGTTTAGTTTAGATGTTGCACTAAGGGCCATGGTTTATTGGGATATATTGGTGATAGGTGGACGATTGAGCTGGATGATCTTGGAGGTCTTTTCCAACCTTACTGATTCTAATACAAGACTGATAAATGTAAAGAAGTGTTCTGTTTATGTATTTATGTATTTTATATACATAGACCACGTCAAAAGTAATGCCTCCTATTTATTTCCACTGAAACTACAACAGATGTACAGATCACAAAAACACTTTTCAGTAGAGCAAATCCTCAGTTACAAAACACTATTTTTCAAAATAGTCACCACTTGCCAGAGACTGTGGGACAAGACATGAATTTTTCCTGCATTACAAGAGTCTGCTTTCCACCAAACAGATACTGGATAGCACATCCAGGATCTTTCCCGACACATAACGACATTAGTTTCAGATCAATCTTAAAGTCTCATTTGAAAATATACTTGACCTTTCAGAGCTTTACTAATGAGCTTCAGACTAGTTTGCAACATATGTGAACTTCAGTTCATTAGAAAATCAATTCGTACATCTCATCATTGTGATAACTGAGGTCACTTGGTTTGCCAGCTGATATTATTTGGCTTGTTTAGCTTAGCTTAAAGAAGGCTGAAGTGTGACACCATCATAGCCTACACATTCCTCATGAGGGGAGCAGAGAGGCAGTGCTGAGCTCTGCTCTCTGGTGACAGGTCCAAAGGGAAAGACATGGAGCTGCATCAGGGGAGGGTCAGGTGGGGTTTAGAAAAAGATTCTTCACCACGGGGTGGCGGGCATGGAAGAGGCTCCCCAGAGCAGTGGGTATGGCCCCAACCTGGTGGAATTCAATAAGTGTTTGGACAACACCCACAGAAATGTAGTTTGAATTTTGAGTGGCCCTGTGTGGAACCAAGAGTTGGATTCCAAGATTCTTGTGGGTCACTTCCAACTTGGGTAATTCTATGATTCTAGGATTGTTTAGAAATAAAACATTTGAAAATAGAAGGATTTAGACCTTGATTACTAATATTTGGAGAAACAATTGCGAAAGTAAAGCATGTAAGGAACCAAACACAAAAAGTGCTGAAGTGAATTACATGAAGGTAGATATTACTTGTACGTAAGTATTATTATTATTACTTGTAGGTGAGTATTTCTTGCTAGGTTCCTGGTACCTGTCATCTCTCTGCCACTGCAGAGCATTGCAGATTTCTATAGACTTTTTATTCTCTATCAACCAAATACATGCAATGGCTTGAATGCCTTAGGGAATCTAAAATAATGCTAAATGCCAACATTTAAGTTATTGAATCCTGCCCAAAGTGCCATGAAACCCTTACTCTAGTTGTCAGGTCTGGCTTTGTCATCAAATACTTCAGAAGAACTGAGGTTTTTGCTCCACGGGGCTCCATTCCTCCTGAGGCAGTATTACTGACATATTTGTTTACTCCTTCATATACCTGGGTTTTTATGATTTCTGCTGAAGTTTTAAAGCACGGCTGAAGAACTCCCTTATTTCTGTACTGCAAGTAGAGAAGCTCTTAGTGTTCACATGTAATTTTTAGTTTTTCACTGAAAAAAAAGCCTGTGGCATAAGTTTCAGAGTATAAGAAGCTGGAATTGTCTGACACCTCTCCTTCTGTTTACATGTAGCCTTAGGAAAGCAGTCAACTTGTGAACAGTACAAAGTCTGAATACAAGGAGCACTGAAAATGAGCAATATCACTATGAGGAGATTTATCGTCTCTTCATTTTTTCCCTTTGATTCTGCTTTTGGGGTAAAAAAGGTATATAGATACAGTATATAGATGAGATGGACAGTAGCAATCAGACCAAGGAGATAAATTGATGGAACATCCATACTGTGTACAAAGAAAATGAATGCAAAGCAAGAAATGAAAATGAACCAAGTACTAACACCTTACTTATGTGACCTTCTTGACATGGAAATCTGCATATGTAGTACCTATTTTAAGTCAAATAGACAAGTATTACAATCTATGTGTACAGAGAAAGATATTGGGAGATTTGTGTGCAGAGGATGCGCCGTATCAGGTATACACTGACAGATTGTATGTGACATTGCTTTAAATCAGATGTGCATTTGACTACCTTGTAAAAGGATTTAAGATGGTTCACCAGTTATTCTGCATAATTTTGTGATTTCAGACATTATACAGAAAAGCAACATGTAATTTTATAAAGTTAAATCATCATTTCTAAGTCATCAGTAATCTCACTCTTCTTGGGAGAACAAAAAAGCAGGTATACCTCTGAAACTGCACTGACAAATTCATTTTAGAGCAAGAAGTATTAGTGTGGCTGGACTGAAGCTGAAAATTGAGCATCAGAGAATAAGGAGTTAATGGGTACCACACTATCAGAGAAAGAAAAGCAGCTGCAGTGCACCAAGTTGTTGGGCAACACAATTTAACCAATAAGAATTTCTTTCTTATCTAAACAAGTATAATTATCTGTCAGTGTTAATTATTGTGCTAGGGTCTAGATTAATGGAATCCTATAAAGCTGCTTTTGTCACCTGTAGTTCTGTCTTGTTCAATTTTTATGTAAATCCTCTCCCTTGTGTGTGGAAGGTGCTGTCAGATTTTGGCTTTAGCTTTGTAAGAAGAAATGAGTTTACCAAGGACAAGGTCAATAATAAAAATTTCTAAATTTTATATATATATTTTTATTACTTCCAATTAAATTGCTACTAGTCTAGGACTAAAATATGCTCCTGTCTTGTTTGGAGTCTAACTACTACAATATTGTGGCACTATGTTGGAGAGTCTTGTGCCATTCTCTACAGATAATCCACCAATTACACTGACTCATCTGTTTTATTATCTTTGATGAGAGAAATAGAAGAGTAACAAATCACATAGAAATCATAGAATCATACGTAGATCACTCCAAAAGTAATGCCTCCTGTTTATTTCTATGGAGTCTATACAAGCACAATAACACTATTAAATTACCTTTCACTTTTTAGAAGCAGCTTTTAAAAAGGAGAGAAAACAACTTTTGACATGAGAAGGTAGTGATAGGAAAATGGGGGATGGTTTTAAACTAAAAGAGGGGACATTTGGATTAGATGTCCTGGGGAAGTTTTTCACTAAGGGACTGATGAGGTGCTTGAACAGGTTACCCAGAGAAGTTAGGGATACCCCATCCTTGGATGTGTTCAAGACATGGTTGGATGGGGCTCTGTGCAGTCCTCCCAGTGACAAATGCAGAGTACATGGAGCAGTCTATAACTGCCATTAGACTAATGATCATTTTGTACCCTTGCTCTCACCTGCTCTGACTTTGTCAGTTTCTGTTGTGGTAAGCAGGGAAAATTTTGTTATTTTATCCATATCAGCTGATAAATAAAATCCATTCTTTGGAAATCCATACCTGATTTGTTTAAAATGATAAGTCAACCTCAAACTCTGCCAGTGGAACACTATAGAAAAAGAACAATTTCTGCAATCTCGTATAGGTTGACAGGCTGCATGCAAGTCTGCTGTGTAATTGTCACAAATACTTTTATTTCATTGCATTCAGTGAAGTCAGAAAAGAAAGCAAAAATGAGTCCTCTGACTTAAAAGTTCTGTGGGAAGATGTGTTTCCTCACTTTATCTGTCTGAAAGAAATGCTGTCTATGCACAGTTCTTATTTTCAAATAAATCATTTTCCCTGTCTTAGTGTTGTTTAAATAAAATAATTCACCATGAGCACCTGAAAGATTTGACAGAAAATATGAAAAATTAGATTTACAGCATAATTGTAAAGCTGATTTATTATTTGTTTT
>JAOWBP010052911.1:0-12090 GCA_028571105.1 Tragopan temminckii
CCTTTCCCTTCCCCTTCCCCTTCCCCTTCCCCTTCCCCTTCCCCTTCCCCTTCCCCTTCCCCTTCCCCTTCCCTTCCTTTTCCCTTATTTTTATTTTATTTTATTTTATATATAATTTAATTTTAGCACAGGGACAGTGATGTGTAAAGACAGCCTGCCCACCTGGACTGGGGATGTGCAGTTCCTCCTCGTGCCACCAAGTGTCAGTGATGCTCTTAGAAATAGCCTCTGCTGCAAGCACTGGAAATGTTTCTTAGGGAGATGGAACTTTAAGTTTTGCATTTCTGCTTTCTGTAGTGTATCTGAGAAAGATTTTTGACACGAGATGAAGAGATTCACAAAGTGATCTGCCCAGTTGTTGTGTGCCAAAGCCATTTCTGGGAATGCCTCGGCCTCTGTTGTGTTTGCAGTGATTCTCCAAGTTACAGCAGTGCAAATATTCAGCTTGTAGGGAGAGAAGGCAAACACTGAGGGGCATCTTAAACAGATTCATCCTTGTGAAGACAACTGTGAAGGTCTAAGGTGTCACATCCCACCCATAAGGGGAGGGAAGGGGTGACTAGATCTGTGCCCTGGAAAATCACTGAATATAACATGTGCTGCATCATAAATGTACAGCTGTAGCCTGCAATGGTGTAATCCAGCAGCAGTGAGAGCAAAATCAGGCAGAAAATTGGGAGAGCCTGGGACTGCAGATAGGGCTGTGCTGCCTACAAGTGCAGCTTGGGAGAGGAAGGCAGCATGGGATGTCATCATTTAGGGGAGCTGACTGTATGATGATGAAAGTGTAATACTGTGTAAATCCCAGAAAGATAGAGCTGCAGAGACTGCAACAGCTCTGGGCAATGGATGGAGTGTAAGGGAAGAATACAGAGCGAGGGAATGTTAATTCTATCTCAGGGTTGCCTTGAACTCAGGGAGAAAATATCCTTAAGTGGCAAAATGCCTAGGTATGTGCATCCTGTACATCAGTGTTGACATAGCTCCACTCGGGGCAGGTGTCTTGTCTCTAACCTATAGCCAAAATCTTCTTATTTCTGTTCTGGTTGCACCAACTTGTTTCCCTTTTTTTTAGCTCTGGGAAAGAGCAAACAGCCATCAATGGGAGGTTAAAATTACACCTGGCCATGCTGCCCACTATAATGGGAGAAGGATGGAGGAGCCTGCTGAGCCCTGCCCCAGAAGGAAGGCTTAGGACTAGACATAACAACATCCAAATACCAATTATTTATGGTTTTTCCAAGCTCTTTTTCCTAGCTAGGTACTTCTATGGGGGAATTGTAAGAAAAGATTACAGCTTTTCCATCCTTCTATAGAGCCAAAAAGAGATTGCTACAAATTCTTAATTTCATCTTCCTCATGCCATGCTAATCTTGAGCAAAGCAAGCTCAAGTACAGAGGACTCGATGCATTTGATATGTGGATATCACAATCTCCCTTTTGCTTCAAATTCAGAGCAGATAGGTTGAAATACATTAAAAAATAAAGGAAAAAAAAAAAAGAAAATTGCAAAGTACACATTTTAGTTTAGACTGAACTTTTAGGATCAGCTTCAGTCTGGTAGAATCGATCTGGTAAGATAAGTCTGGCTGCACTGACTTTATGTCTCAGTTTATCCAAACTGAGGATCCAGCAATTCTGCGTGGCTCAAGTCCCATTATACTTGAAAGTCTGGAGAATACTGACATGATTTTCCACCACACTTGATGTCAGCAGGACTAATCAATTCTCAAAGACATCTTTTAAGGGGCTTTGCTCATCACTGCACTAGCATTTCTCACATCCTAACTTGGGTGAAAACTTCGTCTCTTTCATGCTCTTCTCCCAGAGCCTCCCCAGAACTTCTGAGTGCTTCTCATTGATGCCACACGATGGCACCAAAGCCCACGGAAAGTGGGGCTGTAGGTGGGATTGGGGGGGGGAGAGCATCACCTCGGGGCTCTGCGGTCCTGCCCGTGGCCCAGCACCTTTCCAGAACCCGAGGAGATGGGGAGCGAGCTGAACACCCCGGCAATGGGATGTTGGCAGGGCAATCCAAGCGGTGTCCATCGGCTCTTCTCTAGGACTCGGCTTGTGCTGGATCAGTGTTGAATTAATTCCCGTAGCATCTCTGAAGTTGGCAGTGGGATTTCTCACCTGTCAGAAAGTTTCCATTTTTCTGCACTCTTCCCTCTGCGCTCCATTAAACCTTGGTGTGAAGGACTGTGTTTGCACATTTCAGGAGCCACTTACTTTTGCAGTATTGAAATGCAGTTTAGATCTGAAACATGTTTAGAAATGAGGCATCATCCGCCACTCAGCCATTAGCTGTGGGCATGGAACAGGAGATGCCATCAACATGTTTTGTACCCATGGTGCAACTTTAGAGGGGGTGAGAAAAGGAGCAATTGGGCTTTGAGCATCGCGAGACGTAGATCTAACCATCCATGCTCTACAGCTCAGACAACAGGTTAGTTATATGGGGATTCTTCCTTGGCAGCTTGAGTGGTCAGTTATCCCACTGCCCTTGGTGATCATGGAACCATTAAAGCTGTAAAAGATCTCTAAGTTGATCTAGTCCTACCATCTACCTACCACCAATGTTGCCCACTAACCATGTTCTTCAGTGCCACATCTCCATAGTTCTTGAAAACCTGCAGAGACAATGACTCCACCACCTCCCTGGGCAGCCTGTGCCAGTGTCTGATCACTCTTTCGGAGAAGTTTTTCCTAGTATCCAACCTGAATCTTCCCTGGTGCCACTGGAGGCCATTTCCTCTCATCCTATCATTCCCTCTTTTCTCTCCTCTAAGATTTCTGCAACATATTGAGCCAGAGAAGTCCATTTCCAATACCAGCTCCCAAGGTCCCAGATATAAAGGGCAAGATTCTTGGCTTAATGCTGCTCCTAAGACTTCCCTCACTTCTGCTGTTATAACTTTATCAGATCAAAATTTGTTGTATTTTTGTTTCCTGTAACTAAGGCTTATGCATTTAATAATGTTCTCACTGCACAGTTCTGTGTATGACATGCACAATCTTTGTTATGAAGGCAATGCTGAGGATGCACGAACACCTACACTGTACTGTTGATATGCACGTTTATACACATGCTATTCACCATTAAGCATGCATACATGCTTAAACACCTACACATACACACCCATGTGTGCAGAAATGTATAACCCACAGGGGCTCAGCAGCTGCATCTCTGTGCTGCCACTGCTCAAATTATCTGAAGACTTTACCAGAGCCCCTCAGCAAACACAAGGCAGTACCTTGCTACTCATGTGCCTTCAATGCTGAAAGCTCCCTGTGCCCAGCTGCCAGATTTTCCAGGATCAGGGATTTATTCTCTATCACTTGTGAATGTGTCTAACAGAGACAGTGGCCAGCTAAACTGCTGCTCCCAGAGCTTATCCCATGCTGTTATGAAACTGACAGTGCTCAACTATGGGACTTGGCCTCAGCTTAAACCTTCAAATCCTAGGACCTGTCCTTCTCTGTGGTCATGGCCTCCTGGGTGGGCAGTGGGAGGGGGACCTGATTGAAACTGCAGCCCTTGAAATCACTTGGTTTATCAATTTCAGTCTCCTGTAAAATCGAAGGATCAAAAACTCCTTCAAACCAGAGTGCAGAAGCCTTTGGCCAGTAATGAATAATAGTAAACCAATCCCTTTTAGGTCTCTCTGTGCATGAGGGTGTTTTATCGGGGAATCTGTACCATGGCTAGGCATCCTTGAACTGAGAGCTGTGACTTTGTTTCTGTGGATCTGGGCTCTGATCACAGAAGCCACATTTAAGGTCTCAACATGAGCTGAGACCACTCAGTTCATCCTTGCTGTGGCACAAAGGGGTGATAAAACAGGATTTCTGAAGCATCTTGACAGCCCTTGAGATCCTTGGGATTTTTCTCTTGCTCTCTTTCTCAATAAATATATTGTATATTGTAGTAGTTGTTCCATAAAACTTTTGTCCCTTGGGTGTCCCCTTGGCAATGACAATTTTGTGAGCCAGCCCCTGCTGGACTTTGCAGCATGCAGCCCAGGTCCTGTGAAAATCAACCACAACTAATGAACTCTGCAATTCTCCAGAGTGAATTGGTGGCTTCCAAGTAAGCACAATTGGGGAAATCTTTGTAGGAGGAAAGATAAACCTCATCTCTTATCTGTCGAAAACTGTAGGCCTGCAAGGAGTTAATGCAGTCTTGTTCTTTCTGAGAAGTGGTCACGACTGATATAAGGAGTCTGCCAAGGTCAGGACCTCAGAAAACAAAATATCTACCATTTAAACTCAAACAGCGGACTCCTGCCTATACCAACAAGTGCAACCTTGACTGCCACTCCTTGAGCGTTTATAATGTCTATATTAGGAGCCAGATATAAGATGGTAATGGATGGCTTTATACTTAGGACTTGGGAGACACTGGGGTATCTGTGTGGGGCACTACAAGCTGAAATCCAGTGTTCACACCAAACTCATTTCCTTGGCTTCCCAGAAGCATTGTGGTGCCAGTTCTGGTGGTTTCAGGGTAATGTGAGCCCTTCTGGGAATCCAGCATAACCCTCCTGCACAAGAACTAAGGACTCTTCACAACAGGAGCCCTACAGGACTTGCTCAACATGAGAGGTGTTCTGCATTGTTTGGGGTTTTTTTGAGTGTATGTGAACAATGTTATGCCTTGTGATAATGTTATAACAACACCATCCAGGGAAAGCTCTTAGAGAAATAGACTTTTGTTTCAGTCATCAGTGGATGTTTGCTACCACTGTAAGTTAACAGTGCTGAAGCAGTACTTTGTCTGTAAAGCAAGAGTGACCAGTAATAAACTTATCTGAGTGTGCCTTCAGATACTCTCCACAGAGTATTTCTATAGTGTCATTTATTATTAAAAATACTCAAGCAATCATCTCAAACAAGCCAGCCAGGTTCAGTTTTACCTGAAGCTGTCAGAGGTTGATCTATAAGATCCCATTGCAGGAACAATACTAGTGAAATGTAATACAAAGCTAACACAAATTAAACATCTTAGACACAGATGGAAACTGTGAAATCTTTAAATCTCAAAGAAGTCCTTCAACTTGAATTTTTTTTCAAATCGATTATGTGATTATTGGATAAATAAACTATGTGATTGTTCAGCACATAAACACCCTTTGTTAAATGTGTCCGTCAATAGACAATTCATATAAATGATACTAACTATCATCAAAGGAGTAATAACGCCTTTATTGATGAATAAATCTCCAAAAGACAGATCAAATGGAGGTTAACTAGCCATGCATGACATTAGCAGGAATTAGTCTGAAAAGAGCCTTGCGGGCGTGTTAGCTGCTGCTGTATATGGGGTGGGAAAGAGTGTGGGCCACACTTCATGGAAGTACCTGCAAGGTCAAAAGCCTGACCCTGCCAAGACCATGCTGGCTTCCGTACCTTATATAGCTTGGCAGCATTATTTCTGTTTTGTTTTTCTCCATTGTTTTCTGTGAAGACTTTTTTTCAAGGAGCCTCTCCTAGCATTTCTGGAGAGTGGTATAACATGGAGGCTGAAGCCCCGAGGCTGTACCCAAAGTGTCAGATATGAATATAAGGTGTCAGATATGGATATCAATTACTGCTCTACTGCTTTAAAAACACAGGGTTCTGACAGGATTGAGTTCCACAGACAGGAGCTCAGAAAAAATCTCAGGAGCAGTAACTGATAACGAAGTAAAAATTGATAAAACTGGGGGGGAAAAAAGCAAAAAAAGAGTCTTGAATTGAGTGATAGAACAGTAAGTGGGTGGTAAGGACAATACCCAAGTGCCAGAAAATGATATTTTACTGTTATCTTAGCATATATGACTCTTTTGGTCTGTACTCCAGAGGTGTTCTCCAGCTGCAGTTCTATTTGGTTGAGCAGCTATAGCATGATAGTGGGAAGCTTTCTGCCATTGCAGAAACTGCAGCAAAGCCTTCCTGGTGCCTGCACCCAAAAACACATCACTGGGTGGTGGTGGACCAGCAGAGAGACACCTTCACCCAACTGCTGCCACCCACTCATGCATAGCAGTGTTGGACCTGCAGACAAACACCACGACCCAACTGCAGCCACCTACCATGCACTTATCCATGTACCTGTTGTTTTTTTTCCATTTTTCCCCTAATTCAGCTTACTTCTGCCTTGCTGCTTCCTACTGCAGGGCAGCCTGGCATCCCAGTGCTCTGAGATGGAAGCCATTCAGTTGTGATGCTCCATTTTAAGCAAACACTGCTAGCTCCTCTAATAGTCATTTGTGTGAGGCTAGCGGCTAGCTTTTACCTTTTCCATGGAGATATATTACAACCAATAATAAGAAATGAGCTCTTTTTCCCACATAAGATGAAATCAATGCACATTAGAATAGTTAGGTTGGAATTACATAGCATATTAATGACCACCTTGGAAACTGCTTGTGATGAAAGCTGGCTGGATAAATCGTTTTTCTATTAACAGAGTTCCCAAATAGGACATCGGGGTGGCTTCTGGGAGGAATTCAACCACAGCATCTGGAATGTCTGTAGGTAGGATTTTGTGGCTGAGTCACTCTAGGGTCATGTAGGGTCCCAGGTTTCTAGTGAATGGAAAGGATAGATCATTTTATGCTGTGCATGTGTCAACTCTCATTGTATTGCTCTGTTGAACATGGAGTCACTCCAGCACCATCATTTCAGATCTTGTTGTTCATACTGTTGCGGTTAGGTCAGCAGAGTCTCACCCTTGATGCCAGGGGAATTTTGTTACAGCTTTCCCTGTGCTTAAGTGCTCTCCCATATCTTACTTGGACTTTTTGGTTAGACTTTTGCTCTCTGGAGCCTGCATTCATTGCTCTTCACACACCCATGGCACCAGATACTTGTTAACTGAAGCCACGAGCTTGGCAGAAAGGTATGAGGATGATGGGGGTGCAGCAGCCTCTCTTTCAGTAGATACCACAGGGCAAGAGACAATCTGCGAAATGATGACACAGGAACACAGGAACATAACATTGAAGTTAGGCAAGTGAAGGTGGAATGAGCTGTATTGGAAAGAAGTGTAAGCAGTGAAATTCAAATGTTTAGGTACTTTAGAAAAACTTCCTTGAAGATCTAAGCCATCACAAGAGATAACAATTTAATAGCCCTGAAGTCTCATAACCTGTAAATACGTGAGTGGGATTATGCAGTAATATTTATGGGACCACAGAATTGTTAAGGAAAAGACCTGTAAGACCATCAAGTCCAACTGTAAATCCACCCCCACCATTCCCACTAATCATGGCCCTCATTGTCACATCTCCATGATTTTTTAGTACCTCCAGGCAGGACACCTCCCTGGCGGCCTGTGCACTACCACTCTTTCTGAGAAGAAATTTTTCCTAATGCCCAACACAGACATCTGTACCTGAGCTAGGGACACAGGGCTCTCCTTGCTGTCTATGAGGCATTTCTGAAGCACAGCTCATGTGAGCAGTTTGGGATATTTATTCTCACACGTTTCAACAACACATAGCTGATAATGTTATCATTAGGAATATTTTAATTAATATTGTTTATAATAACAGATACTGCTGGCCTCTGGAGAAGAGGTCTACCAAAAGCATCTGTCAGTGTGATATCTTACATGAACAAATACATCTGAGTTCAGTCTGGGAAACAGATCCCCCACACTTCAGGATATCACTCAGAACCAAATCCAAAGCGTGATTTCTGGGATCTAAACACCAAAATGCACTTCTCTAGAAATTCAACAGTAGTTACATATTGGGATTTTGGACTGTGTTCAGATACCGGCTTTTATGATGCTACTTACCCTAAAGCAAGCAATAATGATTTTATGTAAATTATCCTCCTACCAGCTGGTAAACAATGCAATATGAGAGCACACGATACCATGCTTTTCCTGATCCTGACTGATCCCTGTTTGAGGCTCTATTAACACAGACAACATTTTGTTTTCCCACAGGAGCTGCTTGGAGGACAATTAGTTAAATCCACTGCTCTAATCGTGTGGATTTGTTTTGGAGCAAGGCAGTCTCATAATACAAAATGCCTATTTCAGTTTGAACAAGCAGATTTATTAAACCTTTTACGTGCACACTGTGTAGCTTCCATACACAAAATTAAAATCCATCTGGAGTCAGGAGAAAATACATGCAAACTAAATACTACAAGAGCAATAATATTACTAGCTCTCAAGTCAAGCTTGCAGTCAGTGCAGTATTTTATTGTTATTCATAAGAAAACAAAATAATAATAATACTTTCTGCTCATGGCTGGGTCCTGATATACTTCCATAGCAAAGGCCATCTTTTTCTAACAACTCTAGTGCATGCTTTGCTTTCCATGGTGGGCAATGTTAACACCGTGTAAGGTTATGCAAAACGGGGGCTGAGGAGTCAGGGCTGATCTTGCAGCCAAGTCAACACTGGGCTGAGGCCTCCTGACATCTCTAGTAGTGCTGATGGCCATTTCCCAACTCACTTCCACCACTCCACCATTTTGCCCTTCATAAGTACTTACAGAATGTGTTACCCTGAGACAGAAGAATAATAAAATTGTCCATGTAATTATACTCCAGGATGACTTCATTTAGCCTGATTAATTACACAGGTGTAGTATCTAATCCCCAAATTTAGAACAGTGGCTGTGTTCTAATTATATCCTCTGATAGCTTAATTCTCTTTTCATAGCCCAGCTAAAAATAGTTTGTCACGTTTTTGCATTACTCTCCTTCCAAAGGGAAAATTGGCACTTATTGTTAGATTCCATAGACAATCCTAATTGCTCCAGCAAGGCTCCTGAGCCCTGCTGGGGGAATCTATTCCACCAGGCAAGGTACCACTCAGCAATTCAGGGGCAGATTTGTCCAATCCTTCCATTGCACACAGGAAGGATGCTCCTGGGAAGAAGAGATCTGAACATCAATGAACGCTTGGTGTGCTGGTTGTTTCTGTTTCCCTCTTGGAGATGGTGAAATGATGTTGTCAGCCTGAGTGACCTGACCTGGATCACAGAAAGAATCAGTGTTGGGAATAGAAGAGAAAACTATCTGGTGTCTGATTATTATCTTCACCTCCAAAATGAGAAAACTGAGGCAGAGCTGGATGAAGGCACCAGTAGCCATATTTTTTCATGTACTTTCTGACCTATTCTTCATCCACAGTCTTCAACACGTTTCATCTTCATAAACACACTTCTCTTTCATAAACATACTTCTCCAGTAACTACACCACTATAACAGAGTAGTATATACAGGGATAGACTTAGTAACATCTGTATAAAGACTTCTGATAAACTCTAGATAAAGAAGACATCCTAAAGATGCTACATAACACCGCAGGGATATAACCACAACTCTACTGAATGTTGGGGAAGAAGAATCATACCCAGAGGGGTTAAACTTCTGTCAGGGGTTCAGCAGTCAAAGCCACATTGAATGTCTTCGGTGGGAGATCAGACTCAAAAGCAAAGCTAGGGCATTTGCAAATAGCAAACACCATTTATAGAGATTACATTTTAGCTGTATGGCCATTATCTTAACACAGTCCAGCAAGAAAGAAGTCGATTCAACCAGGCACAACTGAAAACTGCAGAATCATCAGGTCTGGGCTGTGCCGAGTTGCTCTGCTGAAAAAACTGTGCCTCGATGGGCTCTGCTTACCACACTGCTTGCCCTTCCAGTGTCAGAGATTATTCCTCCTACTGTTTTCTCTCGGGATCTGGCCAAAAAAATCTCCAAGATCGTTTTGAGAAATTGCACGCTGCCTGCAAGATAGATCTAAAAAAGAGCCTCAGTGCTTCTGAAAAATTAAAAAAAAACACCAGGTGTTTCCAGTGTGGCTCCGGGGAGATTCCTGGAGAGTGTGACTGTGTTAACATAACCATGGTTTCCATGGGGCTTTTTGATCCTAGGTATACCTTCTTTGCAGCACATTGGTATCACTGCAGACCTGACTCACTTTACGTTTATTGTACTATTCCTTTTCTAGAGGTCAGGCATGAAATGCAGATGGAGACTTGCCCCCAAAGTCTGCTGAAGATCAAGTTACAAAAATATTTAGTTGAGTCCATTATTACCATCTTAATACTGCTCTGGGGAAAGGATAGTTAAAGAGGATGAGAAAAGAAAGAATCGAAATTCAGTTCAGTGTCTTTATTTCCCTCATAATGTGTCATGTACCATTCCCCTTGTTATTTACTTGAATATATAATCAACTTACCGTGTTAGTGGCTAATTGCTTTATTTCAGTTCTGCTTTATTCTGTCTCATTAGGCCTATTTACAGTTCTCATCTTTTTTCGTAATAAATAAAAAGAAAGATAATAATAACATCAGAAATATCTTCAGTGCTTTCTATCAGACTCCTTCTGCAATAAAACTGCTGCATCCACGTTTCATTTCACATCTCACATTTGTTTCCTGCAGCACTGAACTTAGAGCTGCTATCTGTGTTCTGTTCTGATGCAAACGACAATCTGATTTAGAAACAGCAGAACTGGGAAATAAGCAAAAAACAAAATACCTGGCTGAAGGTGGATATGGATTTGAGACCCATTGAAGATACAGCCTGAAATTCTCATTCCGTTAACCAATAGGAGTCCTCCACTGACCTCCAAAGAGTCAGCATTTAAGGTACAACTAATGAACATGTTCCGAGTTCAAAATTACAAGCTGCGAGGATAAAAAATCCATGAATGAAAAAATTCCTGCATGTGACTGCAAACTGATGGTCAAATCCTCAGCTGGTTTATACTCACCCATTTCTACCTTTCATGGAGATTTCCTTCCCAAGATTGATACTGTACCATCACATTCAGCACCCCATCCCCAAATCCAGTGATCCATGATTCAAGTATCAAAGTGTATAAATTACAGCATCTCTACTGTTTTTCCACATCTTTTCTGGCTCAAGATTTTACACTTAGCATCAGTTGGCATTAGGAAACATGATCTTATTTGGGCAACCTCGTTCTCCTCAACTGCCAGCTGCTTTGAGCTAAACAATCAATGCTGTCCTTCTCAACTTTTCCTTTCCAATTAATTAATTTAAATTGACCATTAAGTCAGCAGAGTTTTTGATTGATATTTTCATTAACAACCCTCTCATGCAGACCTGTCCAACACCTAAGAAATGTATGATAATGTCCAATCTGCATGAAGGGGTCTGAGCATCTCCCTTCACCTCTCAGAGCTAGTGAGTTATTACTCGAATTGTGCTTGCTGTTTCATTGAGTGTAATTTGAATACAGATTAGCTGCCCCAGTGTTCCAGAGCTTTGGCATTATCATTACTGGGGACAGTAATTTGACTGATGAACACACGGGTTATCACAAGGTCATCACCTTCACAGTATTGGAATGGTCCATCGTCCCAATTTTGGAGGGAAGGAGGCTAAAGCTTTCAATAGCAAAATTAAGTCCTGTAAATTAACTTGTCCAATAACTTATTGAATAAATCCTTTACTAATTAAAGAACCAATAGGCCTTTTTGTTCTCAGATCTTCAAAGGCTTTATTAAAATCAATGAAGTAATATCAATTTAACAGTGGTATGGGTTTTTTTGTTTTTTGTTTTTTTTTTTTTTGTAACAAAAATTAAGATCCAATTAGACACAAATGTTCTGTACATGCAAAATGATTTGAAATGTTAAATGGCAACAGGAAAAATACTAGATTTACTCTGTAAAAGCAATTATGTCAGCCATGCCTTCTGAAAAGACATGTTCCTTCTGCATTAGCAGTCAGAAAATGAAAAACTAATTGAAAAATTACTTTAAATTTAAATTACTTTAATTAAACAAAAAAAAAAAAAAAAAGAGAGATCTGTTTGACTGGGACAGCGTCACAATGAGACAACATTACTTTATGTCATTTTCTCCACTGTAAAAAGAGCATTGAAAAATGTGCAAGAAAGTACATAACCTGAACTAAAACACACAAGCTGATGCATAAGCGAAAAACGTACGAGCATCAGTGGGACAAACATACTGATTTGCTACTCTTCTAAAAAACTTTCAGCTGAATGAGCTTTTTGTTTATGAACAAAATGAATGTGAGGGCCTCAAAGCAGTCTGCTGATCTCCATCCAAACCATCCCCTGGAACAGCTGGTAT
>JAOWBP010052912.1:0-12087 GCA_028571105.1 Tragopan temminckii
GGGGGGGGCAGATCTGGATACAGTACTCCAGATGGGGCCTCACAACTGCAGAATAAAGGAAGACAATCACCTCCCTTGCCCTGCTTACCACCCCTCTTTTGATGCAGCCCAGGACACAGCTGGCTTTCCAGGATGCAAGAGAATACTGATGGCTCATTTCAAGCTTTTTTTCCGCCAGAACGCTCAAGTCCTTCCCTGCAGGGTTGCACTCATGAGTTCTTTTCCAAGTCTGTATACATAATTGGGATTGTCCCAGGCCAAATGAAGCACCTTGCACTTGCAGGTGATGGAATACTGGGGTAATTAGCCAGAGAAGTTGTGCAGATTGTGGAGTTTCCCTCCCTTGGAGATCTTCAAAAGCCACCTGAACATTGAGCAAGAGGATTGGACCAGATGATCTCCAGAGGTCCCTTCTGTTTTTAACTATTCCGTGATCTTTGAATATATGTTTGAACTACATATATATTTTTCCATACAAGGAAAAACTAAAAGATTCTGGCTGTTATTTGTCATGAAGCCATCAGTTTCTTGCTCAAAAATCAGCTCTGTTCTAAAATTTATCAGCCTCTTTAAAAGCAAACAACAACAAAAAGTATCTGTTTGTTCTTGAAATGTTAGCTTTTACAGCCAGATATGTGTATGTAACATTAAAGAGTTATAATCTGAATGAAATAAATGAAGTATATCTATTATTGTGTATGTATCATTTATATAGCTATTGAAATGATTTCTAAGCTGTAAAACAAGAACATAGAGAAAACTGAAAATTATCAAGGTATCAAAAATATAATAAGACTTTATATATCTTACAGGAGAAAAAGATTTTGACCTTGAAGAAAGAGGTGGTAGAAATGGGATAGAAGTGCAATGTTATGTATCTAGGACTAACAATGTCTACAGTAAAAGTGTCATTTGCAGAATACAACTGAAAGGGTGAGAAACTTTTACATGATAGTCAATCACAGGATATCTATTATTCACAAAGATGATGAAATCATGAAAAAGTAAAATGCACTTTTCTATGTCTCAAATATTTTCTATAAAAGAAGGTAAGACTGACAACATTGTTCAAGCTCTGACAGAACTCATGTGAGATACTGTATACAGTTTTGATAACTCATATTCAAGATAAAATATTTTAAAATGAAACCAGACTAAAGATTATTAGATGAATTTATAGGAACAGTTTAAAGGTCACTAATTTTCTTCAGGAAAAAAAAGATACAAAAGCTAAAAAGCTCTATGGCTGATTTCTCAGAAAACATTAGTATTTCTCAGAAAAAAAAAAAAAAAAGAAAGTGTTAGCGTCAAAGTACACAGCTAATTTCTGATACTAGAAACTGGTATAAGTTAAATACGGATAAATAAAATGGAACAACTTATTCTGAATGTCGTTTCCAAATAAGTGGAAGAAAATGTTATCTGGAGTAGTCAACATGGATTTACCCTGGGGAAATCATGCTTGATCAGTGCTTGAACAGTGGATGCTATGTAACTTGACTTCAGAAAAGTGTTTGTCACTGTCTCCCTCAAAATCCTCATAGGTAAAATTAGGAAGTGTGGGATAGGTAAGTGGACAGTGAGGTGGACTGAGATCTCACTGACTAGCAGAGCTCAGACAGTTGTGATCATGGAATCATAGAATCACCAAGGTTAGAAAAGATCTACAAGATCATCCAGTCCAACCATCCACCCATCACCAGTAGTTCTCACTATGCCACATCCCTCACACAATGTCTAAACATTCCTCGAACACCTCCAGGTTCAGTGACTCCACCACCTCCCTGAACAGCCCATTCCAGCACGTGACCACTCTTTCAGTAGTATTTTCTAATGTCCAGCCTGAATCTCCCCTGGGTGCCAGCAGCACAGAGTCTAGTTGGAGGTCTGTAGCTAGCAGTGTTCCCCAGGGATCTGTATTTGGTCCAGTCTTGCTTAACATCTTCATAAATGACTTGGATGAAGGGATAGAATGCACTCTCGGCAAGTTTACTATAGATACAAAGTGGGAAGGAGTAGCTAACACACCAGAAAGCTGTGCTTCTATTCAGTGATACAAATGGGCAGGATTCAGAGGACAAATGGGGAGCTGGTCAGAGTAGAACCTTATGAGGTTCAGCAAATGCAGGTGTAGAGTTCTATACCTAGGGAGTGATAACTGCATGCAGTAGTACAGATTAGGGTCTGACCTGCTGGAGAGTGGAGAAGGACTTAGGTGTTTTGGTGGACAGCAAGTTCACCATGAACCAGCAATCTGTCCCTGTGTAAAAGAAGACCAATGGTGTCCCGGGGAGTACTAAAAAGAACTTGACCAACAGATCAAAGGATGTTCTTCTCCTTCTCTGCCACAGTGAGGACACATCTGGAGTACTAGGTTCAGTTCTGGACTCCCCAGCTCAGGAGGGACAGGTAATCCTATAGAGAAAGACCAGCAGAGATGGGGGGCCTGGAACATCTCCTTTATGAGGAAAGGCTGAGAAACTTTGTACTGTACAACCTGGAGAAGAAACTTATCAATGCTTATAAATATCTCATTAGCAGGAGACAAATGGATGAGGCTATTTTTGGTGCCACCCAGCAACAGAACAAGAGGCAAAGGGCACAAGCTGGAACACAGAAAGTTCCATATGAACACGAGGAATAACTTTTTTACTTTGAGGATTACAAGGCACCCAAAAAAGCTGATGACAGAGATTGTGGAGTCTCTGGAGATATTCAAAACCTGCCTGGGCACTTTCCTTTGTAACCTACTGTAGGGAATCTGCTTTAGCAGAAATGTTGGTGTAGGCAGTCTCTGGAGGTCCCTTCCAGTCCCTACAATTCTGTGATCTTTTGATTCTATGATGAACTAGAAATAACAATGTGGCTTTTTGTTGTTGTTGTTGTTGTTTTCTCATAGGAATTGTTTAGATGAGAAACTGTAGGAGTTTAAAATCAAACTTGTTTAAGTAGCAGATTACATGAGACTTGTCTGTAACAAGACTAGGTCTGATGACAGAGGAAGTCCCTTCCATTCATACGTGACCTACTTCAAAGTCATCCTAAAAAAGTAATTAATACCTGTCATTGCAAATAATTACTGATAGAAGTAAAAATGAAATATTGAAAATATTAAGAAATTATGTATGTTTTTTAATCTTGGACAGATATGCATGCTAAATTTTTTTATCTAATAAATAATTAGCTAGGTGTTTTACACAACTACAAGAAGTCATGTTGTGAACTTCCCATGATCAAATCACTGTCACATTTCTTCATGTTTAATGAGCTGGTTCACTTAGAATATGCAGCAATATCCTTTCTATTTTTTTATCTATTTTTATTTTTATGGGAAGAGTTATAATATAAAGGATCTTGATAGCAAAGGATGAATTGCAGGAGTTGGCCATATGTGAGTTTCAGCAAACGAATTCACTATGAGACATGTTATTTTCTTTCTCATTTCTACCTACTACTTTTATCTTCCTGAGCTGATCAAATTAAAATTTATTCAGTTCCCTCCTACAAATTTGCAGTCAGCAGCTGCATATTGTATAAACCCACCCTTCTCATAAGACTTAAATACTTTATCATAATATGGACTAACACTAAAAAGTAAAAAGTAACGTGCTTGTGACTCCAGGGGAATTGTAGATGAGGGTCTGCAATTTGGCAAGAAGAGCTCAGCAATTCTGTGTTTAAAACGTGAATAACTTCTTTATACACAAACATACAACTAACAATAAGTCTATTGTATTGTTATTACAGTGTGTTGTAAGACAGCCTGTGCACCAGCTGTTCTTGTTTACAGCATGAGAAAACTCTGCTTCATCATAAAGGCTTGTGTTTAAACAGAAAGTGTGGCATATATTCTGCTCATGCTATAAGCATGTAGTTCTTAAGAACTATTATATGAACTAATTATAAAATCTAGTGATCACTTAGATTTAATTAGGTTGTGGTTGAACTAACCTTGATCTTTCATCTTGTATGCCCCATATATATATCTATGCGTACACAAATTTAAATTAGAAAAAAACGTGTTTATTATTACACTTGTCTACTAAATAGGTAACAAGGTGCTATTATCACTATGTCGAATTAATTTCTTTGGCTTAATTAACTGAGTTAATTTGTATCCTCTTCTGTTTTCTCAAAATCAATCTGTTTTTTAATCTAAAAGATTGTGTCGACATATGCAATATGTAGAGTGCCCTACTATTTGTGTAATGCTGATAATAAGCCACCACACAATTCCTCTTAAGTTCTCAGTAATGAAGTTCTGGCATGTCTCTGATTTTTCTCCACATGATTTTAACGAAGAGCTTTTCAGTTTTACTGGTACATAATTAGAATATATGCATAAATTCCACTCTGTTTCTTCAATGTAATTAAAGATCTTTCTTCAAGAAGAAAATTATAAAGCTTTTTAAGCAGAGAAAATCCTTGACTAAAAGCATTTTTATGCATGAATCAATCTTCTGAAATATTTCTGAAAACAATTAATAATGGTCCGTTTAAGAGAAACCATCTAAGTTGTTCAGTGTGGGAGAGGAGTTTCTCAATGTTGTCTTCTGCATAACTTTTATAACTGTCAGGAAACGAAGAATGTTCAGGCATTTTGCTCATGCAGAAGATGAAAAACCCCTTTTGTGATAAGGAGTTTAAATAAATCTCTTGACAATAGGGTTATTTATCTATCTAGATGCATTATACTCCAGTAAAGCATAGAAGACCCCCTCCTACTCAAAAAATATACATTATTGAACGGTACAAGTAATACTAAGTTATTTCAACTTTGCTTCCTCTTTCAAAGCATGCTCCAAATGCAGCAAACAAAGACAGCTAACAGACACAACACTACACAGCAGCTTCTATGCTCGGCTTCTTCTGTTGCAGTCATTAAAACCTGGATAAGAGCGTGGCTATCAATGTCTACCAGCTGACAGGCAAGGAAGGAGGAGAGGAGTCATTCTGCACCAATAAAGAAATAGCATGAAGAGCTGTCCCAGAAAAATGACTATGAGCAAGTCAAAAGCTTATGGGTGAGAGTTAAAGACTGAGACAAAAAAAAAAAAGAGAGCCTTGTGCTTGATGCCTACTACAGGCTACCTGTTGAAGCCTTTTTCCTTCAGCTACAGGAAACATCACAAACACAAGATTTCACCCTGCTGGGGAACTTCAACCACCCCATTATCCCCTGGAAAAACTTCACAGCAAGCTGTGGATAATCCAGGAGGCTCCTGGAATGCATTAAAGATAAATTCCTGAGCCAAGTAACGGACACCCTACAGGGTAGCTGTTTGGTCACAGCTTGAACTGGTGATTGAGCACCTGGTGAAGGGTTGGTGGGACCAGGGAGCATAGGCAAATTGTTTACACTTGTGCTCTCCATGTGGCCAGAAGGGAAGGACCCAGGGTAGAGCCACTCTAGGCTCATATAAGAACCAGCCATGGAAAAGAGAGCATTTCTTGGATTTTGGCTACTTTCTGAGAAGTAGTATTGTATAGTCAGACTGTTCCTTTACCAGTTAGGTGAGTTCAGCTCTTTTTTCTATATATGACTATTGATCTCTCTGCAAATGCTTTTCCTGGTTTTGCTAAGAACCTCTCAGATACAATTTTGTTTCTTTGTGAGAACAGTGCAGCCCTACTAGGGGATTGTGATGCTGGATCTGTTGCTCACCAATGTAAGTTAACTGATGGGTGACATCAGGATTAGATGCTGCTTGGGCTGCATTATCATGCCATGATGGAGCTCATACTTATGAGGAATATCACACAATAAAATCTGGAAACTAAAACTTTAGAAAGCCAACTATTCAGGTGGTTCAACAAAACCCCCGGGAATATTCCCTCAAAGATAAAGAAGTCAAGAACATGGATTTCTAAGGAATATTTCCTTAGGGCATAGAGTACTCAGCTTCTTGTCTTGGTCTTCTCTGACAACTGCTCTTCACACACACACAAGTGAAAGTTCAGAAGGTCGAATCTGGGGGAGAAATGTCCTCCCCACTATAAGCAGTGATTAGGTTCATGACTTTCTGAGGAACCTGAACTTTCTGGGGGCTCCAGTGAGATGCACCCCAGAGCCTTAAGGGAATTGAATGAAGTAGCTGTCAAGACACTCAAAGATATTTGAAAAGGTAATAGTGGCAGTCAGGTGGAGACCTTAGTGACTGGAACAATAGCAATGACATACATGTTTTTAAGAAGGGTAGAAAGGACAACCTGCGGGACTACTGAACTGTCAGCTTGTCATTTGTGCAAGGGAGGTTTCAGGAACAGATCCTCCTGGAAGCTATGCTAAGGCACATGGAGAAGAGGGAGGTGATGTGGAACAGCCTGTATGGCTTCCCCAAAGACATGTCCTGCCTAACCAAGTGATTTTCTATAATAGTATAACTACATCAATTGATGAGGAAGAGGGTACAAATGCCATCTGTCTGCATGGCCTTTGACGTGTTCCCCCTCAACATCCTTTTCTCCAAATTGAAGAGATATGAATTTGATAGGTGGACTACTCAATGGACAAGGGAATAGTTGCAAGGTTGTACCCGGAGTGTAATGTCCAGTCACTCAGTGTCTGGCTGGAGATCAGTGGAAGGTCATTCTCAGTGTAGAACATTCAAACTATGTAGGTCACTCTAAAAGTAATGGGTCCTACTTATTTCCATGGAAACTATAATAGATACAGAGAGCACAGTAACGCTTTGATAGAGCAAATTCTCAGCTACAAAATCCTATTTTTCAAGATCGATACCACCATTAGCTATGCATTTTCACCAATGATGAACAGCTGACTGCATACCATGATTGTAAAGATCTGCAGCAGTAGAGATGCTCCACTGTCACCACTGCTAAAATGTACCACACACTGCTTTACAGCTCACGTCCACTCTTCAGTCTCCGTAAACATTCAGCAAGCATTGATGAAAGTCAGAGGGTACCTTTTTTTTTCCTCAGGGAGGATGTCAATGACACATTTGCTTCATCTGCACTTCCATGTCAGAGGCCATTTGGTCAGACTGCCCCTCCTGCTGCTGTCTGTTGCATGGCAACAAAATGTAATGGAATGTTGGTGGGAAGGTTCAACTGCACCTACCATACCACCACCATCTGCCTCTAATGTCATGGGCCAACATAAGGAGGCATTACTTTTGGAGCAGTCCTCATATAGATTGAACTGATCATCATGGAATTCCTGCTATCTGTAAGGCTATCATTTAAGACTTTTTATCTTCTAACTTTCTAAATGAATGTGATCAAAGGAATTTCAAATTGTTTAAGATCCTGCTATTACATCTTAATAAAAAAAAAGTTTAATCTTTTTTTATAACCTTTGAAAATTGGGTTAATTTTTTCTATTTGCTTATATTTATGTAAATATGTATGTTTTTAGATTACATTAAATTAGCAGGACCTGTTGACTCTCTTGAGGGTAGAGAAACCTTGCAGAAAGATCTTTGCAAACTGGGGGACTGGGCGATCACAAAAAGCATGAAGTTTAACAAGAGCAAGCACCAGATTCTGCACTTCGAATGAGGCAACCCCTTATATATGTACAGAAACTAGGGGATGAGGACAGTAGTTCCACAGAAAGAGATCTCAGGGTTCTGGCTGACAAGTTGAATCATGTCAGCAGTGACAGCTGGCAGCCAAAGGAGCCAACTGGAGTGCATCAGGCCTAGCACTGCCACTGGGCAAGGGAAGGGATTATCCTGCTCTAGTCTGTATTGATGCAGCTTCACCTTGAGCACTGGGTGCAGATTTCTGCCACAGTGTAAGAAGGACATAGAAGTATTAGAGAGCCTCCAAAGGTAACAAAGATGGTGAACTGTTTAGAAGGCAAGATGTATAAGTAACAGTTAGAGTCCCTTGGTTTGTTCAGCTCAGAGAAGAGGAAGATGAAGGAAGGACTCATGAGGGAGTGGAGGAGTAGCACTGATATCTGCTCTCTGGTGACAGAGGTAGGACCTGAGGGAGCAGCATGGAGCTGCATCAAGGGAGGGTCAGGTAGCATATTAGGAAAAGGTTCTTCACCAGAGGGTGGTTGGGCACTGGACCAGGCTCATCTGAGCAGTGGTCATGGCCTCGCAATGCTGGAGTTCAAGAGATGTTTGGACACTGCTCTCAGACACAGGGTTTGTATGTTGGGTAGTCCTATATGGAGCCAGGAGTTGGTGTCAGTGATTCTTGTGGGTCCCTTCCAACTTGCTGAATAAAAGTACAGAGATTATCAGCAAAATTGCCAAAAATCTTCATGGATTTGAATGCAAAATTTAATTAGTATCTGGAAGAAACACTGCAAAGAGCTATGCTGCAGCAGTGCACAAAGTGAAGTAGACATTCAAAAAATATATACTCTGAGTTTCATCTCATCTGCATTCATATGGGTACCGTGGAGATATTTATTCACATGTAAGCTGGTGATCATGAACTTCTCTTATGGTGAGGGGGGAAAATGGTCGATTTCATGACACTGACCTGTGGCAGCTGACCTGCTTCAGATGCCAGCTTTAGACTGAGATAAGCCATTTGTTAGAATTACATTTCTTATTCTGCTAGGTACGTGAAAGGGATCTGAATTTGTAGCTCAGAATGAGCTACAGTTAATTGATATTAACACCTACTTCTGGCACTAGCATCTCCTGTGATCTTTATTTGGAGACCATGCATACGTTCCTTAAGGGAATATGTTTAAATAACTGCTCCTGATGAAATGATGAAACTTTTTTCCTCAGTGTGCTCACATTTGTGTACTCACAAATTATACTACTTTGTCCAGCAGAATATCCCTAACTGTGAAAATTGCCAGAATCTCTTTCCCTCTACTGCAACAAAAATAAACAGTCAACATATACCAACTTTGAGACTGTCAAAAAAGGACTGACCATTCTGGTGTCACATGGTGATTCCTGATGTTTTTGTTTTACATAAACAGGTAAAAAGCTTATTATTATGACATCCTGCACTGGACCACTTGGCCATTCCAATTTCCTTTCTGTCTCTATACTTTTTCTTATTTTCTCTCACTACACCATCCAGATGCATATTCTTACAGTCCTCTTTTGTATTGTCTTCTTTATCTGCACTACTAGTGAACTAATTCCTCTCATGACCCTTAGACTTTGAGCAGGTCCATACTCATTCTCTGAGAAAAATCATCCTCTACAAATTCTGACCAAGAATCAAGATCATTCAAAGAACTTTCCAGTATGAGTGCTGTTAACCACTCTATTTATTTATTTTTGTTTTAAATTGTTTTTTGTCTGCATTAGAGTTTGGTTCCTTGGGTAAGGAACTTTATCCTTCATGTATTTTTAAAGTGGAATATGTGTTTACAGTCATACATTTCTGAAGACCTGTATGCATGAAGATCACAGTATGATTCTGTATGTACGAACATTTTGAGTAACAAGTTAAAGATTTGTTATAAAAATATGCATAGAGCAAGCAACATAGGAAATTATAAAAACATAAATCTAAACATATGTCAAAGAAGACTTTTCTTAAATATACAGTCAACTACTAACATTATCTTTTATTATATGTTATGCACTCCCCGTACCAAGTTTCCAAATTTGTGTAACTGGCACAAACACCTGGATAAAAAGAATTCTGATCAGAAATCTGAGCATTGGTAAGAAGTATCAGTTGCAATTGTGATAAATATTGCAGATGTTTGTATTAGAGAACCATAGTACCAGAACTGAAGTCCTTATTTCACTACCAAAAAAATTTACACACCTTACTCATCTCAGTCACTATGAATAAAGCATAGGATTGGCAAATAGGCTGTTACACTCTTTCTAGATATGTTTGTCAAAGTGAGCACTGATTTGTTTGGTATATTTTTTCATTTTGCACTTTAATCTCTTTTTTTAGTTTGGAGTCATTCAGGCACTTCGGAAAGCTAGGCTGATGCTATTCTTTACTAAAAAAGAACCCTGCTGATCTTGTGTTGGGGAGAGGGGTAGCCAGCATGTACCTCAACTGCACAACATTGGTATTCAGCAGTATTCTCCTGCTTTAGGGTTCTGTGAGAGCATGCCATATATCTGTCTTTGCCTAAATCCAAAATTTCCGTGCTCTTGGACCCAAGTTTACCCGTGGATCTAGTGCATTGTCATGGAGAAGTCAGAAAAAGTCCTACAGGTGTGAAGTAACTCCATTATGGAAAGTAATAGTAGTGTATACCCTCTATGCAGGCATTTATTCTAAAGAAAAAAAAAAAGATATATCTAGAAGTGCTCTATTTGGTCAGCTAGTCTTCTGACTAAGAATGGTGAATCTTTAACAAACTTATTTTATTTCTGAAGATAGAGCTTATTCCTTATGAAAGCGTATGCTAAGCAGCCATGACTCATCCTTGTACTTGAAACAAATCTATGTCCCATAGCTAAGATGAGGCTATAAGGAAGAGATAGGATTGACTGTCACATAAAATGATCTATAACTCCACTTCTGTCTAAAATAAAAGCGTATGGAATTATGAAACTTCACTGACCCACTTTTCATTACTATTCTGAAACATTGTCCTTGAAGGACAGTGGAAAACTGGAAAAAAAAAAATTCCAAGGCAGTTGGCAGTTCTGAAGAGCTTATTCTTGAGGGCATAAAGTTATACTGTGATCCTACTGACCAAGATACATATCATTTACATGCCTATCCAACCACTCTTCCTGTTCTTGAAATCCAGTCCTACCACGCTTATGAATCACAGCGACAGCTTGCTCCTCTAGGAGGAGAAAATTTTGATCATATTTCAGGTACTGAAATAGAAATATATAAATAGCCGATGAAGACAATGATGACTGTATCCTACCATAAATTGGGAAGTTTTTACCCCAGAACAGATAATAGATTTAATGAAGCTTGCAATATTAGCTTGTGTGTATAAAGAACATGTTAAGAAAGAATGACTAGCAGAAGTAATGAATGGGAAAAACAAAGAATGAGGCTACCCTTTGACTGAGTCTAGTTCTCAGTAATTGCTTTTACTGTTTGCTTTTTCCCAGTGCCCTGTAAGTAGTACAATGAGTATTAAATTTCCTGCCGTCACATAAGCAGAGCTTTTTTATGCAGTAATAAAACAAGATTTGATATATCTTCCTTTGCTCATTACTTATGTCAGTGAAACATCCAGTAGATGTACACCAATGTAACTAAGAGCATAATTTGTCCTGATGACTGCAAAAATAAAAGCTGCAGGTAATATATAGAATGAAAACATCTATGCCTGGTAGGCAAAGAAGAACAGATTCCCAAATTGTCAAGCTTCTGTCTATCTTTTCTTGTTAAACTGTAAACTTCTTATAAAGAGGCTGTCTCTTACTGTTTGATTTTAGGACATCTTAATTCAAAGGAATCTTGACTTCAGCTAGGATATCTAGGTAGTCTTATAAATAATAATAAATATTGTACAGTGGTAATCTATAATGTCCTGTGCTATGATGTATGTCAAAGACTAATAAGGATATTTCATTGAAATTGATAGTTCCAACAGTACACCACGCCTAAGAGATCTAAAAGAAATATTTTAATTAAAAATCAGTTATTTCTAGAGACATATAAACTTGCATCCTTATTTGGTATTTCAATACTTAATTTTGGAAATGGATGAGAACTGAGAAGTACTACTAAGTCTGAGGTTTACATTTATCTAGCAGAGAAGTTATCAATTCAATGTTCTCACTGAGAAATGGAGATTTCTTTTCAGAATTCCTGAAATCACAGCTAACAGAGAGGTGATACTTGTGCAAATAAGGACTATACTTCATCTCATGTGGTCAAATTCAGACTCTTCATAAGCAAATAGTTTTTCCAGCATGATTGTTGTCCTAGCTATTTAATTTTTAATGTAGAAATATTGCTGTTAAAACTTAGTGTTCTTATTAAAGAAATAAGGAGGGAAGAGAAACACGAGGCTAGATTGGAAAACATCAAAAGAAAATGAGGATAAATAATTCTACAGCTGTGAAACTTTTCTTTCGCAAATTCCTTTCCAGGAAGGGCAGGGGTATTTAGATATTTTTAGGATTTTGTAGTGTGAATAATCATAATTATCACTGTTTACATCCCTATAGTAAGCATATCTTCACAGCT